>JBAMCF010000713.1:0-23317 GCA_037075285.1 Drosophila lutescens | reverse complement strand
AGCAATACCGACCCTTATTTTTCCAGGAAGTACAAGATCCCAAAGATCCAAATCGGTTCCGTTCTAGGAGCTTAGCGATCAAATACTTGGGGCTTGTACTAGACACAAGAAACTGAACTGTTTCACTATATCGGATAGAGTGCGCTAATCCGCTTGCAAAAAGGCAGTAAGCCCAAATGGGGGATTTCCCTGTCTGTAGTTAGCTGGTTATATAACGCCATAGTAAGCCAGCGCTGAATAGTTCTAAACTCAAGGCTCTCGCTACTAAGGTGCAGAGAGCTAAATATGCCGACAGGAGCTCTTAGAACAACCTCTAGTGAAAACGGTCAACGCTATTACTAGCATGGCCCCAATAGTGGCAAAAGAAATCGCCACACATCACAACACGACGTCTGAGAGACGCAACCAAGCTGGACAGTCCATCAATACGGGCACTCATCCATTTGCATCAGGCGCAAACATAAACTCGACAATCGAGTTGGGAGGAACAACTCAGTAATAAAATACATTTCCGTCTTCGTACCACTGCGCGTTTTTTCAGGCAGAGATTCTCGCCAGGTTCACGACACTCAGTCGGCAATTAACATTTACTCAGATAGTCAGGCAGCAATAAAGTCACTTGCGCGCTATCCTCAAACTCGACGATAACTGCCTCTTCAAGAGATGGCACAGCAGTTCGTTATCTCTCTCTCGCACTATCCTCAACTCGACGATAGTGAACAACTGCCGCAAATCTCTTCAAGAGATGGCACAGCAGTTCGTTATCTCCTAGTCTGTGTGCCAGGGCAACAAAATAAACGAAATAGCTGATGAACTGGCCAGACGCGCCACCACAGTTCTCCTTCCAGACAAAGAGGACTTCCGTATGATCCTAGCCACTTTTAAGTTCTAGACGAAAAAAGTTTTCAGATCGATTTCGTTGTGAACGGTTGTGTTTACTTTTTGTGTCGAGTTATTTGTGTTTTTCAGATTTTTTGCGAGTTTGTGTTTGTTTATAAAGAAAGCGTAGCCTAACAATTGTGTATAAAACTACCCCAATCAACGGTGCATTGTTCTATATCTTATTTGGATTTGTTTAACGTTTGTCTTTATTAGTGTAAATTATACGCTCTAAACTTGCTAAAATCCTTGTAATCTCTCTTCCACTCTCTCCCACTCTCACTCTCTCTGAACTTGCTGTACTTCTATTTCTCTCTCTTGCTTGCTTTACATTTGTAACTGTTCGTGTGTCAGTTGTTGGTGCCCCAAAGCCACGCTCAGTCGATAGTATTTTTTCTCTCGCGCTCTCTTGTTTGCTCGCGATCTCGCGCTCTTATACTTTTCGTTTGTTTTGTGCCAAATTTACTTGAGGTATTTTCCACATTTTATTTTCTAAAATGACAGTCGAAATGAGGGCTTTATGAGGCAGACTCGAGACGGACTATTGAACCTTTCACGAGTTTTTAAACAGCTTAATAACGGGTTCAACTCATTTGTGACAATTTAATAATAAGAAATTATTATTAACCGAGTCGCATAAACGTTAATAAGACCGTGAAACAAAATAAAACATTGAACTCGGTAGCTGCAGCAGTTCCTGTCGGCAGGCGCCGAGCCAATCATGGTTACAGCCAGTTCCGGAGGTGACCCTGGATAACCTGAGGGCAGAAGTCGGTGCTGACCGTAGATACAGTAGAAACCGCTTCTGGGTCCCAGCCGAGGAGGTTCAGACTGCTGCTAGGGGCGTAAGAACTTCAGTTGGCACATAGGAAGCAATTGTTTGTTTCTAGATTTACCCCGGATACCAAATCTGAGGATGTTTTGGAATTCATAGCGTGAAAATTTCCCATCCGAGGACATTGAAGTTGAACAATTTATTCGATATCTTCTTTTAAAATATTTGCCTGCCTGATGTGTTTAATGTACTACTGGCTTTTTGGCTTAATGATTTGCAATTAAAGAATTGTTCCAATAAACCGAGAACAAATAACAGGCCTCCCACTGTGCCTAATAACGGCTTTCCACTGTGCCCTAATACCTTCCACTGTGCCAAAAACTAACGGGTTTTTTGGCTTATCAAAATGTTAGAGGACTAAATATGAAGTTACCAAAGCTTTATGCTGACTCCTCTGCATTTACATTGAAGATACTCTTGGTACTTGGCTGAAACCAGAGATATATCTGACTCTGAAGTTTTGTCAATGAACTTTAACACAGGACCGATCGCTCCCCGCGTTGTAGGGGGTGGTGACTGCCGTACTCTAGTTTATCGGAGAGACTTAACATTCATATCCCTAACGATATTGAATTTGTTAGTGTCAGTTTCCATTCAATCCTTATCTGCTTTGCACCTGTTCTTGCTATTCCTCCTGGCTCTGATTTAATAATTTATGAGCACCATTCAGTCTGCTATAAAATCTGTTCAGTCCTTCCTTTCCAACAGAGACCTTTGGATTGTTTTGGGTGACTTCAATCTCCCTAATATCTCTTGGTCTCTTCCCACTGACTCACTTGTAGCTACACCTTTATCTGCCCATGACGGTGGATGGCCTTTTAGAATTATCGTTACAGCAAGTAAGCTTTATACGGTTCATTAAATAGACAATTAGATCTAGTATTTGTTTTAGATCCGCAGAAGTTACGGTATCTAGAATTGACAGCACTTGTTGTACCTGAAGACCGGGCATCATCAACCAAATAATTTTGACAATTGGCCTCCCCTAAATTAATACTCCTTTCTCCTGCTCCTCAAATCCAAATGAGATGCTTTCGTGTGACTATACTAAACTACAAACTACATGATTTCGCAATATAATTGGACTGATTTGTACAATTGCATGGATATTGAATGTGCAATTGAACTTTTTCTATATGTTTTAAACTTTTTGACAAATTCCTGACAGGCTTTCCTCCTACAACAGGCCTCCTCACGCTTCAGTAAAATCTTAAATCAAACACTTATAAAAGTATAAAAAAATCGGGTAAGCCATCTGATTTTTCGAAATACGTGGTGGCTCGTTCAGTTTTTAATGTTCTCAACAGTCATTGCCATTCCATGTATTTAAATCGATGTAAATTCGAATTGATCCGAAGCAGTTTTATAATGCCACAAGCGTGTCTTCGGCATTGCCTTCATCGGCTCAAAAGAGGCATCGTCGGATTTTGAAATTGCGGATTTATTTGCCGAGTTTTTCCAAACTACTTATATTTCGGCTGCTTGGTCAAACCCTACCTACCCTAAATTTCGGGGCTAATTGTATTTTTTACCCCTGTTCACATCGAAAGTTCTCTTTTAAAGGATTTAGCAACAACAACGCAACGTATTCTCCGATGACTCCCTGGGAGTGCTTAAGTTTTGTGCTTCAACCATTTGTAAACTGATTCTTAAACTTTTTCATTTTGTCTATTTCATCATCAGTTTTCCAACTATCTGGAAGGACTCTTTCATTATTCCACTCCACAAAAAGGGTGCGAAGGCGGATGCCCAGAATTGAGAGGCATTTCTAAATTGTCGGCAATTCCTAAAGACTTGAACGTATTATTACTTTGCAGCATTTATGTTCCTCGCTAATATCACAATGTTGTCAAGATCAACCACCACCAACCTTCTTGAATGTCATCTATTGTAATAAATGGATATAAGAATAACATGCAGACAGACGCTATATACAGATTTGCGTATACCTTTGGTTATATTGGTGGAAAATTTTCCGCAAGCCTTCTGTGACATTATGACAGTTAAACGGGCTGTAACCCAAGCAATACCGACCTTTATTTTTCCAGGGAAGTACAAGATCCCCCCCAAAGTTATCCGCCCCAAAATGAAATGGTTCCGTTCTAGACATGATAGTCACTTGGGGCTTGTACTTCAGTCAAAACTGAACTGGAGTCTCACTATATCGGATAGAGTGAAAAGCTACTGTACCATCTCAAAAGGCAGTGTTTTCAAATGGGGGATTTCCTGTCTGTAGTTAGCTGGTTATATACATAGTAAGGCCAGTTGCTGAATAGTTCTAAACTCAAGGCTCAACAAGGTGCAGAGTAGCTCAAATATGCATGACAGGAGCCTAGGAATTCTAGTGAAACGGTCAAAATAGCATATCCCAGAAATTAACACTCACAACACGACGTCCATAAACTGCTGGACAGTCCATCAATACGGGCACTCATCCATCCTATCAGTAGGGCGCAAACATTCTGCTCCAAACTCGACAATCGATTGGGGAGGAGTCTTCTGCGAACAACTCAGTATCAAAAATACATGTACCACTGAGCGTTTTTCAGGCAGAGCGGCTCTTGTCTACGACACTCTAGCCTTATAAACGGAGTACTAACATTTACTCAGATAGTCAGCAGCAATAAAGTCACTTTGCGCGCTATCCTCAAACTCGAGATAGTGAACAACTGCCGCAAACTTCTTCAAGAGATGGCACAGTTCCGTTATCTCTTCGTCACTTCTCGCACTATCCTCAAACTCGATAGTGAACAACTGCCGCAAATCTCAAGAGGAAGTCGCTTATCTCCCCTAGTCTACAGGGCAACAAAAAATGAGGGGAACGAAATAGCTGATGAACTGGCCAGACGCGGCACTACCACAGTTCTCCTTCCAGACAAAGAGGACTTCCGGCGATCCTAGCCACTTTTAAGCTCAGACGAAAAATGTTTTCAGATCGATTAACGATTTAGCGTCGCTTGTGAACGGTTGTGTTTTTGTGCTCTGAGTTATTTGTAAGTTTTTCAGTGATTTTTTTGTTTTGTGTTTGTTTATAAGAAAAAGCGTAGCCTAACAATTGTGTATGTGTTTTTAACTAAATCTCCCCAATCGGGTGCATTGTTCTAGTTATTTTAACATTCTATTTGGATTTAATCGCTTGTCTTTGTTAGTGTAAATTATACGCTCTGTTAAAACTCTTGTAATCTCTCTTCCACTCTCCCACTCTCACTCTCCTCTGAACTTGCTGTACTTCTCATTATCTCTCTCTCTTGCTTGCTTTTACATTGTAATTGTTCGTAGTTGTTTGGCACCCTACAAGCGCTCTCTGGCTTTCAATTTAATTCGTGATTCGCGCTCTTGTACTTTCAGTGCCAAATTTACTTGATGTATTTTTCATATTTTATTTTATTTTCTTTAATTTTCTTATAATGACTCTTATCTGAACAATGACAAATTGTATTCTTTCTTCTTCACCTAATGAAGGTTTTATTTTCTGCTAATTCTGCGAAACGATGATGCATGTTAAATGTGCAGGATTTAATGGCAGAGTTAGAGACTTTCTTGAGCAGCGTGCCGGTCTCATGTGGGCATGTGAGTCCTGCAGGAAATTGGTAAGTGGGATGACCAGCTTTATGAGGCAGACTCGAGACGGCCTCTTAAATCTTTCATGAGCTATTAAAAAGCTCAATGAAGGGTTTGATTCCGTTTGTGCCAAATTTAGGAATAAAAAAAATTACTACTCGAGTCGCGCCAACGCAAAAAAGCAAGCTCAACGGCAGTAAATAAAGTTGTGGCATCTACCCCAAATCCGAACCTGGTAACTGCAGCAATTTCTGTTAACTCAGCAACTGTGCCAATGGATACCGCTGGGTCCGGTGTTGTCCCTGTTTCCGGAAGTCACGTTGGAAAAAATCTTTAGAGCCGGCGGAGGTACCAAATTCGGGGCCGACCGTACCCATAGGATCAGTAGGTACCGCTTCTGGCTCTCAGCCGAGTGAGGTTCAGACTGCTGCTGGGGGCGTAAGAAACTTTCTAATAAACAGCTATCCACTGTGCCAAATAACAGGCTTCCACTGTGCCAAAAAACTAATAGGTTTATTATTGGCTTTTCAAAATGTTAGAGGACTAAATATGAAGCTACCAAAGCTTTATACTGACTCCTCTGCATTTATTGAAGATATTTTGGCTTTTACGGAGACTTGGCTGAAACCAGAGATATCTGACTCTGAAGTTCTGTCAATGAACTTTAACACTTACAGGACCGATCGCTCCCCGCGTAGGGGTGGTGTACTGATTGCCGTTACCTCTAGTTTAACATCGGAGAGACTTAACATATTGAATTTGTTAGTGTCAAAGTTTCCATTCAATCCTTATCTATTTTTGTAACCTGTTCTTATATTGCTCCTGGCTCTGATTTAATAATTTATGGACTCCATCTGTCTGCTATAAAATCTGTTCAGTCCTTCCTTTCCAACAGAGACCTTTTGATTGTTTTGGGTGACTTCAATCTCCCTAATATCTCTTGGTCTCTTCCCACTGACTCACTTGTAGCTACACCTTTTATCTGCCCATGATTTTGTGGATGGCCTTTTAGAATTATCGTTACAGCAAGTAAGCTTTATACGAAATTCATTAAATAGACAATTAGATCTAGTATTTGTTTTAGATCCGCATGAAGTTACGGTATCTAGAATTGACGCACTTGTTGTACCTGAAGACCGGTATCATCCAACATTGGAATTGACAATTGGCCTCCCCTGACCTAATACCCTTTCTCCTTTAGTTCCTCAAACTAAAATGATATGCTTTCGTAAATGTGACTATACTAAACTAAACTACATGATTTCGCAATATAATTGGACTGATTTGTACAATTGCATGGATATTGAAAGTGCAATTGAACTTTTCTATAGCGTTTTAAACACTTTTTTGACGAATGCGTTCCTGACAGGCTTCCTCCTAAGCTAAACAGGCCTCCTTGGTTTAACAATGCGCTTCAAAGACTTAAAAATCTTAAATCCAACACTTATAAAAAGCATAAAAAATCGGGTAAGCCATCTCATTTTTCGAAATATATGGTGGCTCGTTCAGATTTTAATGTTCTTAACAGTCATTGCTATTCTATGTATTTAAATCGATGTAAATTCGAATTTTCAAATGATCCGAAGCAGTTTTATAACTTTGTTAATGCTAAGCGTAAGTCTTCGGCATTGCCTTCATCGGTACGTTTAAACTCAAAAACAGCATTGTCGGATTCTGAAATTGCGGATTTATTTGCCGAATTTTTCCAAACTACTTATAGTTCGGCTGCTTGGTCAAACCCTACCTACCCTAACCCCTTAAATAGGGCTAATTGTATTTATACCCGTTACTCGTAGAGTAAAAGGGTATATTGTATTCGTGCAAAAGTATGTAACAGTGAGAAGGAAGCGTTTCCGACCCCATAAAGTATATATATTCTTGATCAGGATCACTAGCCGAGTCGATCCGTCTGTCCGCCTGTCTGTCTGTCCGTCTGTCTGTCTGTATGAACGCTGAGATCTCGGAAACTATAAAAGCTAGAGGATTGGTATTTGGCATGAAGATTCTTGGAGTTCCTACGCAGCGCAAGTTTGTTTCAAAAGGGTGCCACGCCCCCTCTAACGCCCACTATCGCTTATATACGGTTTTAAAAATTTTAATATTTCGGAAAAGTAAAAATGCAGTTTTATTGTGTTTATTAATACCTATCGAAATGTAGAAGAAATTTTTCAAATCGGACCATTCGTTAAAAAGTTATGCGTGATCAAAGTTTCTGTCTCCATCTCCCTCGCACTCCCTATACCTGAGTAACGGGTATCTGATAGTCGGGGCACCCGACTATAGCGTTCTCTCTTGTTTTACCCCTGTAATTACCGAAAGTTTTAAAGGATTTAGCAACAACAACGCCAACGTATTCTCCCGGTTCTGATGGACTCCCTGGGAGTGTGCTTAAGTTTTGTGCTTCAACCATTTGTAAACCGATTCTTAAACTTTTTCATTTGTCTATTTCATCATCAGTTTTTCCAACTATCTGGAAGGACTCTTTCATTATTCCACTCCACAAAAATGGTGCGAAGGCGGATGCCCAGAATTATAGAGGCATTTCTAAATTGTCGGCAATTCCTAAAGCATTTGAACGTATTATTACTTCTCATTTGCAGCATTTATGTTCCTCGCTAATATCACCGTGTCAGCATGGTTTTGTTAAGCGAAGATCAACCTTCTTGAATTGTCATCTATTGTAATAAATGGATATAAGAATAACATGCAGACAGACGTTATATATACAGATTAGAGTAAGGCCTTTGACTCTGTTAACCACTCTCTCCTTTTATTCAAATTAGATCAGCTTGGGTTTCCATGTAATCTATTAACTTGGATTTAAAGTTACTTGAATGGTAGGACGCAGAGGGTTATATTTAAGAGCGCTGTTTCTAAAATGATCAACGTGACATCTGGTGTTCCTCAAGGTAGTCATTTAGGGCCTTTGCTGTTTACTTTGTTTATTAACGATCTTCCCTCTATCGTAGCACATTCTCGTGTACTAATGTACGCTGACGATGTTAAGCTTTGTTTATCATATAAAGATGTAGGGTCAGGTTTCAACTTACAGTCAGATATTGATTGTTTTCAGGGATGGTGTGAGTACAACCTATTAAATCTGAACTGCCTTAAATGCAACGTTATGACTTTTTATAGGGGTACTCCTACGTTTATTAGTTATTCTCTTCAAAATACACCACTCGACCGTATATATTCAATTAACGATTTAGGTGTTCTTCTCGACCCAAAACTTAAATTTGATTGCCACATAATGGCCACTGTTAATAAAGCTATGAGTGTTTTTGGGTTTATAAAGCGTTTGTCAAAAGAATTTGATGACCCTTATACAACCAGATTATTATTTACCTCCCTTGTCCGTCCTATTTTGGAATATTGTTCTTTAGTTTGGAGTCCACAATATCAAGTGCACATCGACCGTATTGAGTCGGTGCAAAAAAATTTCTTCTTGTTGCCCTTCGTAGTTTGAACTGGGATCAAAACGTAAGACTACCTTCCTACCAGAGTAGATTACTATTGCTTAATTTACCTACACTTGAAAACCGTAGAATAATGCTTGATACTATTTTTATGAATAATCTTATAAGAGGTGATATTGATTCTGTAGAACTGGTAAACCGTTTAACTTTTAATGTTCCCGTTAGACTAACACGAAATTATTACCCTCTTAATTTGCCTCGATGTACATCAAATTTTACTCTGCATGAGCCCTTTCTTGTTCTATGTAAAAATTATAACAATCTTTATCATTTAATTTGCACTTCAACATCTATCCCCGTATTAAAAACTAAAATTTTATCTCATTTGCTTCAATCTTAGTTGTAGTATTTGTAGTATTTGTTTCATGTATTTTCCTCGCGAACTCGCATTTTTGCCCTAATTGATAAAGGGTCCCGCGCGTAACAAGCACGTGCTTGGTATCGTTGGGCCACTTGTTTGTACTCCTCGTAGTGCATCAACGTCCATCATATAACTTAAAATATATATTTTTAAAGCGTGATGTCAAATTTGTACCAAAAAATTTCTTTAATTAAAAATTGCGCTTCCTAGAAGCTGGTTTTTAATATTCTTAAATTATTATAATGTAATAACAAAATGGAAGTCCGAACATTTTTTTCTGAGTTAGAGTGAACACCAAAAAACGATTTTTTTTAAAGCTTTCCAGCAATTGCTTTACCACTGATACTATCGGCTATAAAAATGAATAAATATGCAAATAACACTTAATAATATACAAAAAGTTTGAATTAAATACATCTAACCAGTATTTAAAAATTACATTGCATTTTTTGATGACAAAGATTACGGAAAATAAGTAACAAATTACAATAAACTCCATGCGCCAAAACGAAAAATTAAAAAAAAAACATTTTATTTTTGTGGTATTGGTTCCTTTTCTATACTATTACCGAATAGTCCGATTTGACATTGACATTCCGGTAGCTACTATCTATAAATCAAATAAAATGTAAATTGCACTGAAATTAAATCTTTAGAATGGTGGGCGTCACAAACTTTTGCGGCATGTGGCACCGTGATGAAACAAACTTGACGCTGCGCAGTAACCCCTAGACATGCACCAGAAATGACACCCTTCGGGTTTTAAAGTTGTTGATATCTCAGCGGTTCGCTTGCAAATTTCGGAGGTTACTCGCTTGTGGCCGTATAGAAAACCTAATATATTGGTAACAAATAGGTATTTTATGGCGTAGTTCTACCTTAAATTCATTAGTGGTGATCATTTTGGTCCATTTCTCCACCTTAAGACGCATTGTTTTTGTCAGATAGTTCCAGAAAATCTCTGGACGATTGTCGACCTAAAAAATCCGTTACTAATACTGATTACTCAACGGTTGTAAAGATTCTTACTGGTTCCTTTTGCCATTTCGCTATGTGGAAGTGGCCCTTGTTGAAATTGTAGAGACTTCACTTTTGATCTGAACTAACGATTCCACGGTATCGGCACCGGATAGAAAATCGTCTACATAAAACGAAGATTTTATGGCTTGTGCACCGACCTTGAATTTATCAGAGTATTGGTCTGCCAGGTACGTCATACTGCGAATGGCAAGGAATGGTGCCGATGCAGTGCCATAAGTTACAGAATTAAGCTCAAAGGTACGAAGTGGGTCTAGCGGTGTCTTTCTCCAGAGAACGTATTGAAATCTTCGATCCTTCTTGTCTACGATGATTTGCCGAAACATTTTTACTACATCGGCAGTAATGGCGTAACGGTGTATGCGAAATTGAAGAAGAAGTCTATAGAGCTCTGGTTGTATTGTTGGACCGACTAATAATAGATAATTTAATATTTTTTGCTCGGGTGTGTAAATCTCACTTGAACTCTTAACTTGTTCAATTTTCCACAATTTGCTGAGATTTTGATTAATTTGTTTTTCTGATTAGATAATTGACAATATGACAATTGATGAGGAAGAGACTCAATGACGATATATCAATTTCTGCGTTAGGGTGATGAGCGATACTAGGGGTGACACAAAAATCAAGAGTAAGTTCGAAATCGTTGAAGCGGGACTTGATACTAGTTGATACTAGTAGATACCAATGCTGCGAATTTCAATGATTTTCTTCGTTCGTGGTATACGAAGGGTTTGTGCAAACTCATCATTGATAAAGTTGATGTGCGAACAGGAGTCCAATAATGCTGTAGCAGCCGCTGGCGTCCTTGACCAGGACTAACGCAGTCGCCAGGATGACATGATCTTGTCGTGTTGCTGATCGTATGAGTTACTGCCTCCGGAATGTACGTCGGATTAGGCCGCGAAGATGCAGCGACTGTTAAAGCCGGACCGGATGATTCCCTATGCAGTAAGGTATGATGTGTACGCGAACACGTTCGACTCTTGCGATGACTGACAATTGGATACTTGATGGCCCTTGCTAAGACAGTTTAGACACAGACCTAATCTTTTGCGTGACTGAAACGATACTCGAACGAGAGATTAATAAACTGTGGGCACCGAAGTATTTTGTGTTCCGCACTTGAGCACATGAGACAGTTAGATTGAAGGACATGTTAGATTGATGCCTCTGTGGGAGTGGCCTTTGGTTGCACAAGTTGATTAGTTGCGGTTCGGGTGATGGTTGGCTGGATTCCAGGTACTGGCAATGGCGTTCGATAAGTTTAACGAAATTGTCCCAAGTGGATAACGTGATGTAGTTCAAGGATTCATTCCACTTTCGATTAGTTTCCTGGTCTACCTTGCTAGTGATGATCGAAATTAGCATTAATTGAGCGATAGCTGACTCTTTTCCCAAGGACAAGCAGGAATTATAGAGAGCAGAAGCATTGTCGATAAGACTACGTAATTGTTTCCCATTTGGTTTGGAGACACCAGGTAGAGCAAAGAGAGTGGCTATATTATCGATAAATACAAGGGTTGGGTTATCGTAGCGAGTTTTTAGTCGTTCTAAGGCCTTAGGGTAATTTTCCGATGTAATTTGAAAAGCTCTAACGGTTTCCAATGCTGATCCACGAATGCAATTTAATAACTGATTGAACTTTTCGATGGGTGCTAATTGACTTTGACTTCCAACAACCTCCCTGAACGATGTTATAAAGTTTTAATATTCAGAGAACTTGCCATAAAATATCGGAAATGCGAGTCGGGTAGTTTTGTTGCTGGCCTGGCGACATTGACATTTATATGTCTGCATCAGGGCCAAGCTGATCCTGGATGCATACCTTTGTTCCGATGAAAAGCTCCTCTTTATCTCCATGAGTATCGCGATTTATCTCCTCTGCGTCCAGTTCCTCGATCTGAGACTGCAACGTTATCGCCTGCTTGAAATATGCTTCGAGTATTGACAGACGACAAGTTAAATCCGCAGCGGAGCGTTGTTGCATTGGATCCACAATTGTTTTGATACGTGTCATACTCCTACGGGTATTGGAACGCTGTGATTTTAATTGTTCTATGTCAGACATTTTGAAATTATTGAGCCAAGGTGGATTTAGTCGATTGTTGACGAAATGTTTATTAAGGATGGAAATAAAGATTCACAAATTGGGCAATAGTGAAGGTTGACTAAATAATTTTCCGAATGTCTTGCAAAGTAAAGTTGTAGATGTGTATACAGACTTGTTAATGTGTGTAGATCTACTGTAGAATGTAGATATCGATGGACGAATGTGTAAAAGTGATGTTGAGGTGAGGAAGCGAGGTTAGGTTGAAGGCGCGTGGCGTAACTCTCCGAGAAGCGATCCTTGTGATGATTAGGCGATGTTAAAGGCGGTGATGCCGAAGCCTTTGCTGGTTCCGGGGCGTTGAGCCGGCGGCGACAATATTGCTGGAGTATAACGACGATAAGATGAACGGCTCTGCTAGGATGCCTTCGACGATTGTTACGATGGTTGGGATGAGTGGCACAAGCTGCACACTCCGACGACGATTGCGAATGTGATGTGATATAGCGCGGACAGCCGAAAGTTGATCAAACACGTGCTCCAGTTATTTGTTGTGTATGTGAGCACACATATGTATGTAGACGTGCGCTCCGTCAATTGCCAATTATTAATTAATTAATCAGTGCCCCACGTTGGGCGCCAAAAAATGTATAATCAAAGCACTTTAATGATCGGTTTTATAAAGATTGGGGGTGATTTATTAATTTATAATTCGCGTTACAAAGTTGCTGCCGGCTTGTTTCACTCTCTAACTTCAAGTGTCTGTGTGTGTGTCTTCCAGTGTTTTCCAGTACAATTTTATCTAAGTTGGCAGCGCCTTGGAGCAGCTTCATCGAGTGCGGTTAATCTGGTTTGATAATAATTCGGACCGGATTTTCTCTCCGATGAATCTTTTTTGAAGTAGATGATAAATTTTGAGATTTCTTGACTGATATCTTATTGCACGTCTAGAGCTTCTGTGACTGCTTGCTCATCCATGTCACTCATATTTATTACCTTGTGTTTAACTTCTGACCCGTTGGGAGTGTTTTATTTGCTTGTATAGCTGGATACGCTCCAATTCGCAGCCGAATTGGTCAAAGAAGCTTTTAACACTTTTGAATGATTTTGATGAATTTGATGACGGCAACTGTGGTGCTGGGTTCTCGTACTCTGAGAATGTTTGATTCTGGTTTCAAAGTATCGCCTGTTAACAACTTTGAGAATGTGTCCGGGATTGGATGATTTAAATCCGTTTACCGGGATCACAAACGATTTTATCAAATCGTTGACGGAGCTGGTCGCCTTGTTGACCAGTCTTCCAACTTCCTGAGTCGACTGTGCTCAGGTGTCCTTAATCTGTCGCCTTGTTGACGACTTGGGCAAAAGGACTCGTATGGAAGATATCTCCAACGTTGTGTTCTAGGGTGTGATCTCTTGGTGAGATCACATCGGGGTCACCAAAATGTTATTGCTTGGCTTAGATGCCTGGCATACAGTAAATAAACTGTCTGCCTAAAGTCGTCCCAACTAGAACTTGAACCAGTTGGACTAAGGTTTGCATATGAGGATCTCAAGACTAGAGCGACAGCCTCTGTTGAATGCAGAATGAGTAAAACTTGATTGTAAGAGTTAGAATTGTTACTGATTTTATTGAATAAACTTAACGGTATTTATAGGTAAAAAGTGCTTAGGTTAACAGAATAGGTATAAAGCAAAGTGTTGGTTATTATGCAGCGCAAGTTTGTTTCAAAAGGGTGCCACGCCCCCTCTAACGCCCACTATCGCTTATATACGGTTTTAAGAATTTTAATATTTCGGAAAAGTAAAAATGCAGTTTTATTGTGTTTATTAATACATATCGAAATTTTTCAAATCGGACCATTCGTTAAAAAGTTATGCGTGATCAAAGTTTCTGTCTCCATCTCCCCCGCAATTCCTTTACCTGAGTAACGGGTATCTGATAGTCGGGGCACCCGACTATAACGTTCTCTCTTGTTATACCCGTTACTCGTAGAGTAAAAGGGTATATTGTATTCGTGCAAAAGTATGTAACAGCTAGAAGGAAGCGTTTCCGACCCCATAAAGTATATATATTCTTGATCAGGATCACTAGCCGAGTCGATCTAGCCATATCCGTCTGTCCGTCTGTCCGTCTGTCTGTCCGTCTGTCTGTCTGTCCGTATGAGCGCTGAGATCTCGGAAACTATAAAAGCTAGAAGATTGGTATTTGGCATGAAGATTCTTGGAGTTCCGACGCAGCGCAAGTTTGTTTCAAAAGGGTGCCACGAACCCTCTAACGCCCACAATCGCTTATATACGATTTTAAAAATTTCAATATTTCGGAAAAGTAAAAATGCAGTTTTATTTTGTTTATCAATACCTATCGAAATGTAGAAGAAATTTTTCAAATCGGACCATTCGTTAAAAAGTTATGCGTGTTCAAAGTTTCTATCTCCATCTCCCTCGCACTCCCTTTACCTGAGTAACGGGTATCTCATTGTCGGGGCACCCGACTATAGCGTTCTCTCTGGTTTTATTTTAATAACTTGGTGGTACCAATATCGGCAGCGCGCACCCTGTTGTCTGTTTCCGGTATAGCTGCGATGATCCGGCCCAGATTCCATCGTGGCATATTGTCTTCATGTGCTATTACCCATCCCCCACGGAAATATTTGGCGATGCCTGAGTCCAATTGCTTCTTAGTTGTAGTTCTTGGATGTATTCCAGCGACCAGCGACGCCAGATTTGATCTTTGATGGCACAAACTCGTCGCCAATGCTCTAAGTTCTCCATCTTGGGCATCGGCAACCAAAAAGTGGCTCGGGGTGACAGCCAACCATTCGATGGGAAGAAAGAGGCGACAGCGGACGAGAGTTCAAAATCGCCTCGACATCAGCGAGGCCAGTGCTGAGTTCTTCAAATGAAAGTCGGGCATCCCATAATGTTCGATTGAGGAGACCCTTGATGCTTTTGACGGCCGATTTCCAGATGCCTCCAAAATGGGGGACCCAAGGGTGTAAATTGAAAATTTATAAATTCATTGTTACAAAACTGATTTATTTTTTCAATGGTTTTCTTCTTGAAAAGGAACTCCTTGAGTGCTTCTAACTTGTTGTTTGCTCGTGTGAAGTTTGTCGCGTTGTCACAGTAGACATGCGAAGGACGACCTCGCCGAGCTATAAAACGTTTAAGAGCGCCGAGGAATGAGTCCGTTGACAGGCTGAAAACTAACTCGATGTGTATGGCCTTGACAACAAAGCAAACGAACACAGCTAAATACGATAGGTGGCTTGCCGCGAATTCGCATGCAAATGTTTACTGGCCCGCAAAAATCATTTCCGCATTTTGAGAATGGTTCCGAGGGGATAAACCGATCCTTGGGAATTTACCCATGATTTGGTTGATTAAAAGTGATAGTCGTTTGGTAAGATTTGATGTTTTTGGCTGTCGGTAATTTAAGCGTCTTCTAAACTCCTCCTAAATTGATCAGTTCAAAATTATCGGACCTTTGAAGGAAAAGGTCAAGATTTATTAAATTGCTTCGAATATGTTTGCCCCTTTGCAGCAGGTTAAATTCCTACAAACTTCATTTGTAAATTCGAACGCACTTCGAAGTTCATCTGCGACGGTGATAAGCTGTTGACTACAGAAGTTTGTCGCGTTGTCACAGAAGACATGCGAAGGACGACCTCGCCGAGCTATAAAACGTTTAAGAGCGCCGAGAAATGAGTCCGTTGACAGGCTGGAAACTAACTCGATGTGTATGGCCTTGACAACAAAGCAAACGAACCCAACTAAATACGCCTTGCTAGGTGGCTTGCCGCGAATTCGCATGCAAATGTTTAAATTCCTACAAACTTCATTTGTAAATTCGAACGCACTTCGAAGTTCATCTGCGACGGTGATAAGCTGTTGACTACTTTACGCTTTCTGGAAGAATCGGCAAATAGAAGTATACAGCAACTACTGATAAACAACGGGTACGGGAGCTAATCTTGTATACGGCACCTTCCAGAAGATTTTTTGAGAAGGTTGATATGGCGAATGCTGTTTTTCCGGATTTCGTGTTTGCATCCGGCTCCTCTCGTTTGTCTGCTGGCCAATGATCCATCTGCAGAAATTCTTGTCCGTCGAAACATCTCCATTAGCTCCGCCTCTCAAAATAAGATCTGCAGGATTGAGGTGCGTAGGAACAAGCCTCCGACGGCGTGCGGTTGTTTCCTCTTGGACCTCCGAAATGCGATTGCCTGCAAACGTCGACAGTGTGGCTGAATGTTGACGGATCCAGTGTAATAAAGTTTTTGAATCGCACCGTATATATGTAATCGGATTTTTGTTTGCGAGGGGACCAATAACCGTCATGTAAAGTTTTGACAATAAATGTGCACCGCACAATTCCAATCGACAATCTATGGTTACGTCTTGGCAGCCATCTCGACCAGCAGCTGCTGGTCTGTTGACATCAAGCTTGGCCAACTTGACGATCGGTCGGGTCAGCAATCCAGTTGCGGTGCATATAACCGTGCTGCGTGCTATCCCGTCTTTGGCAACTCGAAGATCCATGATGACACCTTTCTTCCACTGCACCTTGGGGTTCGCTTCGTCAGCCATAATGACGACATCTCCTATGCAGATCGGGTTGTTAGGCGGCACTGTAGGTATTCGCTCAGCCATCGCTTCTTGAAACTGTCTGCAATCTGACCTGCAATACTAAAACTCTTACCAAGCAAAATGCCGTTCGTGTTGCCGCGCATCGCACTGCTTGCTCCTCGTAGAAAATGGTTTGGCGTAAGTGCATCAGCTTCTGGGGTCTCCAGCGACACGTACGTCAATGGTCGGGAATTGAGCGTGTTTTCTATTCTGGCTAGAGCTGCTCTAAGCACCGGTTCTTGAACGTGCTTCTCTTCTAGTATTTCAGATAGAATAGATTTTACAGATCTTATCCGCTCCGATGCACCACCCATGTGGGGCGCTCCTGGCGGTATAAAAGACTACTCGATCTCTGGTTGCTTATTTTCCAGATGAGATCCTCTCGATTTCTTCTTGTAATAGTCGGCACGCTCCTCGAAAATTGGTTCCGTTGGCTGACATTATTCTTTTCGGCACTCCTCTTCGTGCCACAGACATATCAAAGATCAGCATAAATGTATCCGTCGACAGCGAGTTAGCTAGTTCGATGAGTACCGGTCTTACAGTGAGGCACGTGAACAATACGCCCCACCGTTTTTCTCGTCGTCTTCCAACGTTCACCTCGAATGGGCCGAAATAGTCGATACCAGTGTTCGTGAAAGGTAGCTCATTGATAGCAAGCGTTTCTGGCGGAATATCTCCGGAACTGCTTTCTTATTGCGACACCTCTGACAAGCGTTTGCTAGTGATCGAACTTTGGCTCTTAGTCCCGGGATATGAAATAATTGGCGCATCTCGTTGAATACAATTTCGGTTAGCTAGTGTTGGAACTTACGGTGAAAATAATCGACCAGAAAGTTGGTGACTTTGTGTTCCTTTGGGTAGAATTACTGGTCTTTTCTACTCCGCTCATTCGATCGATCCGGTCGCGTATTCTCAGCACGCCTGCTTCGTCCAAGTACGGCGAAAGTTTATATATCGGACTCTTCCTTCCTAACACGGTTCTCGGCGTAGTAGAACGCTTCCTCTTGAACCATTCTGTAAATCACGTTGTATACATCATCAAGGTTGCGATTACGTGTGGCGATCTTTGCCTCCTCCGACCTTAAATCTTTCTTGCATATTTTGCTTAAAAATTGCATAACGCATTTCAGGGCTCCTCGCAGCTTCTCCCACTTGATAAAACGATTAATTTGCGGAACGATGCTTGCCAGCCTTGATAATGACGTCTCCTTTTGTTCATGGACATTTATCCTCTCCAGAGTGTGTGGGCTTAGCTCTGTAACCGGCCAGTGGTCTTCTGATTCTAACAAAAATATTGGACCTTTAAGCCATCTCGGGTCTGCCTGAGAGCTCGATTCCTTCGTCCATTTTGTCCCGTCATCAGCCACGTTCAACGCAGATGAGACCCATTTCCATTCGGCGATTTCGGAATTTTCCAGGATTTCACCAATTCGTAGGGCTACAAACTGGTGAAACTTTCTAGCATCGGAGCGTATCCAATATAAAACGTTTTTGGAATCGGTCCAAAACACACGTCTGTTCACGCCGATGGATAACTCCTGCTCCAAAAATTTTGCCAATCTTAGGCCTACATTGAAATGGGTTTCAGCGGCGCCACTCTCGTTTTAGAGGCCACAACGCGCATCGGAACCGTCTAGTTCTTCAACCCTTATGTAGGCCACCGCGAAAGCATTGATACTCTCATCTGTAAATATGTGTAATTGAATATTACATGTTTCATTAGATAAGCCAAGATACCGTGGGATTTGTAGATCCTCGATGTGTTTGAGTTTCCTTATCCATAGAGCCCAACGATCACGCTCTTCTTCTCCGATTGGTTCGTCCCAACCTACGGCAGACCTTCACACATCCTGTAGTATCAGCTTCGCTTGAATTATATAAAACCCTAGCAGACCTAGTGGGTCAAAGATGGTCATAACTATTCGAAGTATTAACCCCTTTGTCACGACTGTAGTTTCGTTATAAATATTTTCTCCGAACTTGTTGACAAAGGTAAAGTGGTCGGCTCTAGGATGCCACCACATTCCTAACACTCGTTCGTTTTTCATAGACTCAGCCATTTCAATGCTGCGTTCAGGTGTTTTAATGTCATCCAAGAGCGCTCGCATTACTGTAGACGAGTTTGATTTCCAGCCCCTCATCTCGAAGCCTCCTTCTGAGCTAGGCGGACCATTTCTTTTTCAGACTCACAACTTTGGAGCCAGTCATCTACAAATGTATTCCTTAATATGGCTCTCGCTGCCTTCGGGTGCTCATCAAGGAATTCCTTAGCGTTCCTATCTCTCACGTAGTTAGCCGCTGCTGGGAACAGGAAGCCCCAAAGGTCATTACTCTCATTACGTACCTATCTGGCTCTCGACTGTTGTCGCCAGATCTCCAGTGAAATTGCTGTGCTCCTTGGTCCTCTTCACGCAATAACATCTGGTGGAACATTTCCTTTATATCTCCACATATTCCGACCAATTTCTGTCTGAATCTTAAAATTACTCCAATAGTTTGCGGATATATCCCAATTGCTCGTAGCGTTGAATCTGTTGATTCACGAACTCTCGTAGTTCTTTGTCTCTCGCCATATGGGATTTGAATCACTGGAGTCGTCGCTTGGCCATCTCACGGGAAGACGGGAGCTCTTCGTTATAAGTCGTCGATTCGTTCGGGATACATTTGGCTCTCTCATATTCCTTGGACCTAAGAGTGTTATTAGATATACTCACACCAACCGCATCCAATGAAAAACTCTCTTTGATAAGAACAGCCAAAAGCTGATCGTTATTACATTCACCAGTATCACCTTTACGTCCATAAACAGACCATCCGAGCCTGGACTTAGCTTCGATAAATTCTGAGTCTTCGCTCTCTCTCACAACAAGCGGTACTCCTAGTCGCGCGTTATCCAAGCCGATGTGAGGAGTTAAATAAAGTTGTGCGCCAAACAAGCTCCAAGAAAAATCCATTTATACAACAATTACTTAAAGTTTAATACCCAAAATCCAATAAGTTTTTGAAGTACCCTGATTTTGGTGTGAACCGGAATTTGTAATTTAAATCTGCGTTCCTAGACATTTAAAACCAACACAACATTTTCTGCAAGCCGACACAAACAACGGCAGGAGGACAGCAATAATCACTCAATAATCAAAAACTCTACATAGCCAGGCCGCAAGACATAAACAACAACACCTGCAACTACAACAACAACACACTTGCACAACATCCACTTTCGTACACTAACCAACAAAAATGGCACCCGTTTCCAAGCGCACCAGGGAAAACTCATCTGGAGACATCAAGGTGACTGCAACCAGCGAAGCAGCCACTTCAATGGTCATCAAAATCATCAACAAACGATTTGAGGAGCAGGAGGAGATTAATGCCAGGAGATTCCTGGAGCAGGCGGATTTTATATCTACCAAAATTGGGGAGTCGGAGCAGCGCATTCTGCAAATGTTTCACGACCGAATTGAGGGACTGAACCGGGACATGCAGAGTCTACTCCAGCGCGTTGACCAGTTGGAAAAACAATCTGATGATGTCCAGGGCCTGCGGGTCCAAGTCGGCAATGGTTTGGGAGAGAGGGCGGTGAAAGTGAAAATTTAGAAAATTGGAGCTGTTGGGGCCGGTGGCGATAACTGGTCTCTCGCAATATGCTTGTTGTATTTTTACTAAAAATATGCTTAATATGAGGGGTCATATCGTAAAATCCGATGCTCCATTCAAAAGTTATACCAAAAACAAGATTTTCTTCTTCTTCCCAAAATGAAATAATTTGTCCCTTTGTTTGTGGGTATGCATCAAATCGTGGTTTTAGGATCCTGAACTAAATTTTACTGTGCTTAGCAGCAGGATATGAAAAACGTTTGTTCTACAACTTTTGGAAAAACTGCTAGTTTGGCGGGAAATCATTGAAAAAAGCTAGATTTTGACGGCTTATAGTTTCTAAACGACTAAAGCTACAGACTCGTGCTATATCCTCGATGTGTTTGAGTTTCCTTATCCATAGAGCCCAACGATCACGCTCTTCTTCTCCGATTGGTTCGTCCCAACCTACGGCAGACCTTCACACATCCTGTAGTATCAGCTTCGCTTGAATTATATAAAACCCTAGCAGACCTAGTGGGTCAAAGATGGTCATAACTATTCGAAGTATTAACCCCTTTGTCACGACTGTAGTTTCGTTATAAATATTTTCTCCAAACTTGTTGATAAAGGTAAAGTGGTCGGCTCTAGGATTCCACCACATTCCTAACACTCGTTCGTTTCAATGCTGCGTTCAGGTGTTTTAATGTCATCCAAGACGCCCGCATTTTGGAAAAACCGCTAGTTTGGCGGGAAATCATTGAAAAAAGCTAGATTTTTATGGCTTATAGTTTCTAAACGACTAAAGCTACAGACTCGTGCTATACCTCGTTAAAAAGGTAATTTAAAATGCAAATCGCGTTGCCTTCGGTAAAGTTTAAAATTTATGGCTAAAAGTTGTTTTTTTAAATCACTTTTTAGCTATTTTCTCAAAAACGGCTCTAACGATATCTTTTTAACTTTGAAACTACATAGCCCTTGAGATTCCTCAACTTTTGATATATAACACTCTTTCTCATAAAACTACACGTTTGGGTGTAATTGAGCGATGAAAAGTGGAACCCGTTTCAGATTAGTATGAAAAACATTTATTGCTTACTTGAATGCCCAAAAACCAATTTGGCGAGAACAAATTCTATAAAGTATATATATTCTTGATCAGGGTCACTAGCCGAGTCGATATAGCCATGTCCGTCTGTCCGTCTGTCCGTCTGTCCGTCTGTCCGTCCGTCCGTCCGTCCGTCTGTCTGTATGAACGCTGAGATCTCGGAAACTATGAAAGCTAGAGGATTGGTATTTGGCATGAAGATTCTTGGAGTTCCTACGCAGCGCAAGTTTGTTTCAAAAGGGTGCCACGCCCCCTCTAACGCCCACTATCGCTTATATACGGTTTTAAAAATTTTAATATTTCGGAAAAGTAAAAATGCAGTTTTATTGTGTTTATTAATACCTATCGAAATGTAGAAGAAATTTTTCAAATCGGACCATTCGTTAAAAAGTTATGCGTGATCAAAGTTTCTATCTCCATCTCCCTCGCACTCCCTTTACCTGAGTAACGGGTGTCTGATAGTCGGGGCACCCGACTATAACGTTCTCTCTTGTTATACCCGTTACTCGTAGAGTAAAAGGGTATATTGTATTCGTGCAAAAGTATGTAACAGCTAGAAGGAAGCGTTTCCGACCCCATAAAGTATATATATTCTTGATCAGGATCACTAGCCGAGTCGATGTAGCCATGTCCGTCAGTCCGTCAGTCCGTCTGTCTGTCTGTCCGTATGAACGCTGAGATCTCGGAAACTATAAAAGCTAGAGGATTGGCATTTTGCATACAGATTCTAGGAGTTCCTACGCAGCGCAAGTTTGTTTCAAAAAGGTGCCACGCCCCCTCTAACGCCCACAATCGCTTATATACGATTTTAAAAATTTCAATATTTCGGAAAAGTAAAAATGCAGTTTTATTGTGTTTATCAATACCTATCGAAATGTAGAAGACATTTTTCAAATCGGACCATTCGTTAAAAAGTTATGCGTGTTCAAAGTTTCTATCTCGATTTCCCTCGCACTCCCTTTACCTGAGTAACGGGTATCTGATTGTCGGGGCACCCGACTATAGCGTTCTCTCTTGTTTTTTATTATACCCGTTACTCGTAAAAGGGTATATTGTATTCGTGCAAAAGTATGTAACAGCTAGAAGGAAGCGTTTCCGACCCTATAAAGTATATATATTTTTGATCAGGGTCACTAGCCGAGTCGAGCCATGTCCGTCTGTCCGTCTTTCCGTCAGTCCGCCTGTCCGTCTGTCTGTCTGTCCGTATGAACGCTAAGATCTCGGCAACTACAAAAGCTAGAAGGTTGAGATTTCCCACACATATTCTTGGCCTTCCTACGCAGCGCAAGTTTATTTCAAAAAGGTGCCACGCCCCCTCTAACGCCCACAATCGCCCACTAACGATTTTAAAATGTGTCTGGCGCCCACATCTTTTAAGATTTCCTTTTTTTTTTTTTTGACTTTTCGACAGTATGGGAAGTGTCGATTTATTTGGCCGATATTGGATGCGGCCAGGTACAGTGGACGGTCACACGACGTGACGTAGAGACATTAATGTAGAGTGTATGATGTAGAATGTCATAGCAGCGTTCCCAGTAGTGAGAATTTGACCAGAATAGTCAGGGAAAAGGGGTTTTTAGGGCCAGGACAGGGTCAGTGGAAAGGGAAAAGGGAAAAGGGACAAGGGCGGGGAACGCGCTGGTTATGTGAAACCTCTAGGGCTTATAATTATTAATGAAAAAGAAAACTTGTAGAGAATTAAAGCTCTAGGTTGATCTGCTTGATGAAGGCTGCTACCTCTCTGAAAAATAGCAATTCTTTAGTTAGAAGTAATTCTTTTAGATTGGCAAAGCGA
>JBAMCF010000712.1:0-49352 GCA_037075285.1 Drosophila lutescens | reverse complement strand
CTACGTATTGCTCTACCAATGCCGAGTCTGTCAAAAAATCCATCCTCTACGGAAATACCACCGTTTCCTGAGGCTTAGCGCCCAGAAAAGGCTCCAGGCAGTTCACGTCCAAAAATACTGCTCCAATTGTTTAGCTCACCATCACTCCCAGGACTCGTGCCGCGGTGGTAATCACTGCCAGAAGTGTGGAAAGGACCACCACACTCTTCTACACTTGGACGATCACACCCGCTATCCTGCGGAAACTTCTCCTGATGTTTTGCTACGGTGGTCCTCGCAAGGGGGGGGAGAATGTTCACGCCAAAAGGGCGTTTAATTTCGGCAGGCAGTGTCGAGCGGCAGTTTTCTCCAGATCTCCACATCTCGCTCGCTCGCACTGCCCTTCGCTCTCCCTCTCCAACTCTCCCCCAAGTCTCCGCTCCGCTCAGGAGCCTCTAAGCTAAGATTATTGTAGTCAGTTCCTACTTTACAAGTGTAACAATAAACAGCCGCACGTCGCGCAAAAACCCTGAAAGTTTTCGATCAGTATTTTCGCGCGGATTTTCACCGCATTTTTCTGGGACTTCATCACTTCTACAATCAAGCCACCCCCGCCCCAACACTGAGAATGGCAGCCAGGCATTCCTTTATTGAGCTTCCTCGACATAAACGCTATAGGTACCTCATCGCCATCCTTATTGACCTGCATAAGGACACCACCAACTCCTGAGTGGCTGGCGTCACAGTGAATAAAGAATGGCTCGGAAAAATCTGGTGTGTGTAGCACTGGGGCTTTACACATGGCCTCCTTCAGAGCCAGGAATGCATAATCAGCTTCATTTGACCAGGCGAATTGGCGTTTTTGCGTTAACGCATCAGTTAACGGTGAAGCGATAGACGCATAATTCTTTATAAATTTATGGTACCATCCGGTCATACCTAGGAATCTACGTAACTGATTCACGGACTTGGGTACTGGGTAGTCTTTAATCGCCTCAATCTTTGCTGAATCCATGCTAATGGTTCCGTGTCCTACTATATGTCCTAGGTAATGGACCTCAGGTACGCAAAATCTACTTTTCTGCACATTAATTGTTAACCCTGCCTCTTTAAGGGCCGTTTTCTCGTCCGTACTTTAGTTTGCCTGCCGGGACAACGGGACGATAAACCAAAAATCGTATACTCATCCTTATGCTAGCGCAGGTAGCGGCAAATTTTGTCTCGGTACTTCATCCACCGTGCCAAATTTTTGCGGTTGGATTGTGCGCAAGTGTTGCCAGACATTCGAGCGTTGTCAATCTGGTTCCACTCTTCATTCGAAAACAGCTGATTCTATTTACAGTTAAATATGAATCATAATTGTTCAAGTCATCCAATTTATTTTACAATGAATTCCCGAGCGATTTATCTTCAAACTCTGTGGGATATCGTCGAATTGACTGAAGTGCGAACCTATCGGCGCAGATATCAAGTCCAGAGAAATTACTTCGAACATTACAGTGATGAAGAATTTGTTAAAAGGTTTCGCTTGTGTAAAAGCGCGGCACTATTTGTTTTGCAAAAAAATAGTTTTGCGACTTGAATCTAAAGTAAAGAAAAAAGAGCATTTGGTTTAACTAATTCCATATAATCAAAAACCATTATTACAGGGAAACGACAATACAGCCATGGGTTAAGCTTCTGATAAGCGGCAGTTTTCTGATAACTGTAGGCGATTTTTGTGGTGTTAGCGTGGCTACAGCCAGTCGAGTTGTAAGGGAAGTTTCTTTTGCTATAGCGTCGTTATCAAAACAATTTATTAAGTTCCCGCGTATTGAAGATCTTCAAGAAAATGTTGTTGTTGATGTTTTTTATTAGTTTGAAATGTGATTTATATCAGCAGCTGTTAGAATGACTGTTTAATGGTATTTTTTGATAGTTTGTCGATTAATTTTTGACAATTAGTTAACTCTTCTGATGTGGGGTTGCCACCTAGTCTCAAATTAGTGCTCCTTTTACTTGGAGTTTTAAATAACGGACGAGAAAACGAAAACCGATTTGCCACCGGGATAAATTTATCCTTCCATAAGCTAAATTTTACTTTGCAGGGCGGACGATAAAACGGCCCTAAGTTTGTCTGCCAATTCCAGAAGGACGCTAATATGACGCTGGAACGTATCAGAAATAATAAGGAGGTCGTCCAAATAGATGAACATCTCGTTCCTTAAGTTGGCCGGTATAATACGATCCATCAGCTTGGACATTGTGGAAGGCGCATTGCTTAATCCAACGGTGAACTGATACAGTGCTCGCCCTGGTACTGTAAAAGCCGTTTTGTCCCTCGATCCTGGTTTTAAGGGTATCTGCCAATAGGCATCCTTGAGATCCAGACTCAAGATGTATTCTGCATTTGGCAACCGACTTAAAATCCCATCTATAAATGGCATAGGGTATGCATCTTTGCGTGTTACCTCGTTGACTCGCCTACTGTCTATACACAGCCTAACTTTGCCGGGTTTTCTGACTAACACTACTGGAGAAGACCAGGCACTGTTTGAGTCCTCAATGACTCCTAGGCCCAACATACGGTCGAGTCCCTCGTACATGAGCTTTTCTATGGCCGGTGACACGGGATAGTGTCGCTGTTTAATTGGCTTTGCGTCTCCTACATCTATATTATGTGACAACAGCGACGTCTTTCCCAGCCCTTTTTCCGCGAACGATGGAAAACTTTGAATAGCTTTATTAAGCTCCAAGAATTGCTCATCAGACAATGGTCTCTGACGTTCGGACATTTCTAATTCATCGCAATTGTTTATCTCGCCTACGCATGCCTTTTCTTCTGCCAGCGAATCGGGGAGCAATCCAAATTTTTTCCAGAAATTTATACCTAAATATAAGGGTTGTACTAGTCACGGAACTATCCATTTATTTTGATCCTTAAACTTAACCTGAGTGCTAACTTTCCCGATGACTTTTTGGTTTTGACCTCCGGCGGTTCGAACATCGGCCGAAATAGATTTGAAGGGAAAATGAGATTCTTGTAAATCTCTGGCAAATTCTCCCCCAATGCAGCTTATTGAAGCGCCTGTATCCATTAACCCCGTCAATGTTCTACCTATCAGCGTAACTTCGGAATATGGTCTGACATCAGGAGCTATTATAGCTGATTCTAAATCCATGTCTTCTTGTTCTATCCTATTCATGTAATCTCCTTTTCGTTCTTGAGATCGGATTTTTCGTTTCGATAGCCCTGTCAACTCCTTACTATTGTGCTCGCTTGTAACTACCGGAGATGGTGAAAATGTGTTTACATGCGAGTTTTGGGAGATCTTCATGGTTTTAGTTAATCCGTGTTGGTGGCTGTCGAAATCATCTGTTTGCGTGTACCTTTCTGAGGTACACGCCTTTGAATGTTTTTTGATGCGTTAAACTTTTGGCAAGTCGGTCGATATGTGTCGGCTTGGCCACACCCATAGCAAAATACTCGTCTATCATCAACGCAGTCCTGGTACCGGTGCCCGTTGCCACGACAGTTCCAGCAAACCAGATTAATCGTCTCTATTTCTTCATCTATTTCTTCCGATTCCAGCTCTGCAGAATAGCCCCAAATAGCTCCAACATCCATATTTAGAGCAAAAAAGAATTAGATGTACTTAAGCTTAACTTCTAAAGTGATTGGAATTTTGAAATTTGGATTTTGCAGAATTTTAGGTCTTGAAAAGGCCTAATTAGAAATCTAAAAGAAATTTCGATATTCCCCATAATTTGGGGGCTACATTTAAAATTAACTTTTCGATTTTAAAAATCTAAACCGATGCTCCGATCAAGATGATTTTGGATCATTAGTTATTCTATGGCCCAAGTGCTTAAGTTTTATTTTTCAAGTTTTTAACATTTTTTTAAGTATTTTTAACGAATTTATTTAGATTTTCGAAGTTATTGCGTTGCATTTTGTGGGAGCCTGCCGAGAGAGCTAAACCCAGAGAGCGGATGCCAAGAGAGCGACGGCCGAGAGAGCAACACCCAAGGAAACTGTCGAGGGGGAGGGGTAGTGCTGTATGGAATGGGGCAATTTAAGTTAAAATTTGTTTTGGATTTTAAAAACTTAAGCTGCTGTTCCGATCAATATGATTTTCGATCAATAGTCAGTCCTGTGGATCAAATGCTTAGGTTTTTATTTTTAAAAAAATATTTTTCATTTTGTAGCAGAAGTAAGAGCCTTATTTTATTTCCACCAAGGAAGAAAATAAAAAATTACTACAAATTCTGTAAGCAAAGACAAAATGTTTCCAATTTAATTATTAATCTTAAGATTCGAACTTTTGACCAAATACGTATGTACATTTGTATATTTGGATATGTTTTGATTTGCTTATATGTACAATACATGTACAATACAATACATACACACAATTTGTGTGTATGTTTCTACTTGAAAGTAGATAATGTGCTTAAATACAAATAAAATCATTAATTTCCTTTCAGCCAATGCAAAATTTGTCGAGCTTAAAATTAATAATTATCAATCAAATGTGGAATCGGAAAATCGGAAAGTTACTTCGCTATTTCTGTTTGAGATGCTAATCTTTTCGTGTGTGTACAAATGTTTTCGTTTCATTCAAAACAACAAATTTGAAACAATTTACAAACAAGTGTACATTTGTACGCAAATTAAAATTGCATTGATAGTATTGTAACTGATAGAAAGTATACAAATTCAATACTTTTCCATTGATCACATTCATCTCTAAAGATTATAAAATGAAAGACCGATTTTTAAGGGGATACGACCACAGTATGCACAGTATTTCATTGGGGGCGTAGGCGCCCACTAAGATCCGACATGTCCCCCCAGTGCACTATGGGGAATTTGACCACTTTTTTTGGCCAAAATTAATAACTCAAGAACGGAGCAAGATATTTGACTTCTGTTTTCAGCATCGGGTTAAGTTGACCAATATCTATTATCTGTTAAAAAATAGAGGGCGGGGCACCGCCCATTTTTTTTTTAGCTTATCCAAATTTCGGAAAATTCTTAGAGTACTAATTAATAAGTAAAAACAAGTTCTGTGACAGTATCAGGCTATATTTATTGGAAAATAGTGGGCGTGGCACGCCTTTATCAAGGTAAAACAGTATTAAGGCACTGTGCACTGTGCAGTATTAAGGCAGAATGTAATATAAAACCCATCTAAAGCATTTGGTGGCCCTATAAGGAAAGGAAGTTAATAATGTATAATTAGGAATATATTTTTCCTACAAACCTCTTAGAAAAAGTCCTGCTCTTCGTTTTCCAACTCAAGATTGTATTCATATTCTAAGTCTAAAACATTAATCTCTTCATCCCCACCCGCCGTGGTGTCCTCGGAATTTGACGAGCATTCCAATAGGTCCAAAACCTCTAATGGAAGACACATTATTTTCTGTCGCTGAATTCTTCTATTCAAATTTACTGATGACTTTGCGACTTTTCCCTTTGCTTCGTACCACTTTCCAAACAAATCTTCATTTGCCAAATTGAGGTTATGTCCTAAAAATGGAAATTTCTCGCAAAATCGTAAAAAGTGATATTTTTAATAACATTTATTTGAACAAGAATTTAATACTCTACAAAATGCAATACATCTCGTGGATGGACTCTTCTGGACTCACTTTAAATCCCTATTGGAACATGAGACTTTATCCAAAATATGCATTTGCAAGGCTACTTACATTTTTGCTCTATTAAGGGGACAACACGATTTTTTTCTACAAACGACGTTCACAAACACATAATACAAACCACACAGATTGGAATTCATTTCAAAAATTGTACTAATAATGTTTAGTTTTTCACTTTCGTCCACTTAAAGTTAGCAAAGAAAACTTAATATTGCAGGCGCCTGTGCTTTGCAAATGCAACAGCTGTGTTTATCAGCTGATTCCTTTGTTGTGCCGCCCTCTATCAAAATTTCCGTTATGCAACACTGAAGATTTGTCTATTGTGAATGCATTACACTAAAACTTTTTTGAATTTTCCGACTTTCAGAAAATGGGTTTTGGCCAAAAAAAGTGGTCAAATTCCCCATAGTGCACTGGTGATCTGCTACTTTGTCCGCACTTCTCTCCATGACACAGGGGCGTAGGCAGGGGGTTTTTCTGCTAACTAAAAAAATTAAATAATATAATTTACTTGCTCCACCGCCTGGAATATTTTTTTTGGAATTTTATTTTCGTTGACATTAAAATCTTTTCGTTTTGAATTTCTGATATTTTTTATGGTGATTGGTACTAAATATACTAAAAATACTAGGTGATACAGATGGGATAGGAACATTAAAGGGCTGACTGTGGAATATTTTCAACCGTTTAGCTTGACAAATTTGTATGACCGTCAGAGACGGTAGACGGTAATAGGTTGATGTTGACCAATGTGAATAGGCTATAAGCTGTTAAATTGCTGCATTGTTGAAAATTCTACAGATATTTACAGCAATTGAGGGAACGGCACAAATTTTCAGACAGCTGTTATTTGTTAAAAAATTTCACGGAACCTAAAACATATAAAATTTGATTTTGGATGGTTTGTTACTGTCTAATATTATTAGCAAGTTAAGAATAACTACTAATAGACTTTCAAATTTGATTTTAAAGTAAATAATGCGAACTTATGATAGTAAAAAGTTGCAGAGTTGCCATGACTTTTAGTAAAATAAAGTGAGTCTGGTTTTCAACGATTTAACAGAATTTTCTACAGCCTCGAGGCTGTTGAATTTCTGAAATTTTTGAAAGGTGATTTTGTATGGAACAGTGATTAACAGCTGACCAAAATTCAACAATTCAGCAACTCAATAGTTTAGGGAATACCCTGTGTATTTTAAAGCCCAGTACCCAATTTTCAAAAGATTTTAAAATGTTGAATACCCAGGTCGCAAGCCTTAAATTTGCTGTCGACATGGCTATATGTATTGCCGCAACTCCTGCAGGTGTTTTTTCAGTGCTCGCGTTCAGCAGAACGATATGATCAGTGATCATTGATTACTGAATTCAACATTTGGGAGGAAAAATTATTACACACATAATTAAATACACTTTCTGAAATGTTCTCATATTTTTGTGACCATGGTATTCATGCAAATTACGTTTAAAAGATGTGCATTTGATATTAAAATATCTTTTTAACGACACATATCACAAGTCAAAAGCTTTAGTGGTTCACAAGCTATGGGGGTGCGATTTAGCTACTTATAGCAGTTTTTCCGCTAAACTAGCGGGTCTTTCCCAAAGTCTTAACTAACTCTTTTATAATAAGCTGTATAACATCATTTAAATGTTTACAGGACCTTAAAATAGAGTTCGGATATGCTCACATAAAGTAATGCTCAGGCAGCGATAGTTGTTCTGAAATGACAAAAGTGGCTATTTATACCCGTTACTCGTAGAGTAAAAGGGTATATTGTATTCGTGCAGGGAGAAGGAAGCGTTTCTGACCCTATAAAGTATATATATTCTTGATCAGGATCACTAGCCGAGTCGATCTAGCCATGTCTGTCTGTCCGTCGGTCTGTCTGTCTGTATGAACGCTGAGATCTCGAAAACTATAAAAGTTAGAAGGTTGAGATTTCACACACATATTCTTGGGCTTCCTGCGCAGCGCAAGTTTATTTCAGCCGAGCGCCACGCCCCCTCTAACGCCCATAATCGCCCACTAACCATTTTAAAATGAGTCTGGCGCCCACAACTTTAAAGATTTCCGAGAAGTATAAATGCAATTTTGTTGTGTATATTTATACCTATCGAAATGTAGAAGACATTTTTCAAATCGGACCATTCATTAGAAAGTTATGCGCAATCAAAAAAATTGTATATATCCATCTCCCTCGCACTCCCTTTAGCTGAGTGCCGGGTATTAGATAGTCGGGACATAAATAAATAAACCTGACTTTTTACAGCAACGTGTTATATACCAAAATTTAAGAAATCTCAAGGGCTATTCAAATTAAAGATTAAAACGAAATCGTTAGAGCTGTTTTTAAGCATAAAAAAAGCTCAAAAATGTGTTTACAAGGTATTTAGAGGTATCTAGACAAATTTTGTTAAGGAGGCGCTTATAGTATTTCAAAATACCTTTCCAACGAGGTATAGCACAAGTCTGTAGCTTTAATAGTTCACAAGATACCGGTGTACCAAATTTTGCTATTCATAGATGTTTTCCCGCCAAAAAAGCGGGATTTTCAAAAGGTCGTAGAATAAAAGTATTTTATATTGAACTCCTTAACACACTTAAATTTAGAACATGACCTTTAATCCACAATTTGACTCTAACAGACCAACAGAGTTTTCATATATGATGGACGTTGATGCACTACGAGAAGTACAAACAAGTAGCCCAACGACACCAAGCACGTGCTTGTTTCGCGCGGGACCCTTTTATCAATTTGGGCAAGAATGCGAGTTCGCGAGGAAGAATAAATAAAACAAATAATGACGGGACACACGATAAAAATAAAGAAGCAATTATGAGTGAAGCAAATAAAATATTTGTTTTTAATACCGGGATAGAAGTTGAAATACATATTAAATGATAAAGGTTGTTATAATTATTACATAGAGCGCGAAAGGGCTCGTGCAGACTAAAATTGGATGTACATCGTGGCAAATTTAGAGGATAATAATTACGTGTTAGTCTAACGGGAACATTAAAAGTTAGGCGGCTTACAAGTTCTACAGAATCAATATCACCTCTTATAAGATTAAGCATAAAAATAGTACCAAGCATTATTCTACGATTTGCAAGTGTTGGTAAATTAAGCAATAATAATCTACTCTGGTAGGAAGGTAGCCTTACGTTTTGATCCCAGTTCAAACTACGAAGAGCAAAAAGAAGACATTTTTTTTGTACCGACTCTACACGGTCAATGTGCACTTGGTATTGTGGGCTCCAAACCGAAGAAAAATATTCCAATATAGGATGGACAAGGGAGGTAAATAGTAATTTAGTTATATAAGGGTCGTCTCACACCATACTTGAAAATTATCAATGTCTGATTGTAAGCCGAAACCAGACTCTATATTATTGTATGTCAAACAAAGCTTAACATCATCAGCATACATTAGTACACGAGAATTTGTTATGATAGAGGGAAGATCGTTAATAAACAAAGTAAACAGCAAAGGGCCCAGATGACTACCCTGGGGCACTCCAGATGTCACGTGGATCATTTTAGAAACAGCGTTCTTAAATATAACCCTCTGAATCCTCCCATTCAAATAACTTGAAATCCAAGTTAAAAGATTACATGGAAACCCAAGCAAGTCTAGTTTGAATAAAAGAAGAGAGTGGTTAACGGAGTCAAAGGCTTTATTGAAATCTGTATATATAACGTCGGTCTTCTTTTTATTGTTAAATCCATTTATTACAATAGATGACAATTTAAGTAGGTTGGTGGTAGTCGATCTTCGCTTAACGAAACCATGCTGACACGGTGATATTAGCGAGGAACATAAATGTTGGAAATGAGATGTGATGATACGTTCAAAGGCTTTTGGAATTGCCGACAATTTAGATATACCTCTATAATTCTGGGCATCCGCCTTCGCACCCTTTTTGTGAAGTGGAATTATAAAAGAGTCCTTCCAAATAGTTGGAAAAACTGATGATGAAATAGACAAATGAAAGAGTTTAAGAATAGGTTTTGTGCATCAAACTTAAGCACACCCAGGAAGTCCATCAGGACCGGGAGAATAAGTTGGCGTTGTTGTTGTTAAATCTCTTAAGAGAGAACTTTCGGTAATTGTAGGTGAAAAACAAGAGAGAACGCTATAGTCGGGTTGGTGTCCCGACTATCTAATACCCGTCACTCAGCTAAAGGGAGTGCGAACGCTGTACTCGGGTTGGTGTCCCGACTATCTATTGGGGCTAAAGGGAGTGCGAGGGAGATAGATATATGAACAATTTTGATTGCGTATAACTTTTTAATGAATGGTCCGATTTGAAAAATGTCTTCTACATTTCGATAGGTATTGATAAACACAATAAAACTGCATTTTTACTTTTCCGAAATATTGAAATTTTTAAAATCGTATATAAGCGATTGTGGGCGTTAGAGGGGGCGTGGCACCCTTTTGAAACAAACTTGCGCTGCGTAGGAACTCCTAGAATCTGCATGCAAAACGCCAATCTTCTAGCTTTTATAGTTTCCGAGATCTCAGCGTTCATACAGACAGACAGACGGACAGACGGACAGACGGACAGACAGACAGACGGACAGACAGACGGACAGACGGACATGGCTAGATCGACTCGGCTAGTGATCCTGATCAAGAATATATATACTTTATAGGGTCGGAAACGTTTCCTTCTAGCTGTTACATACTTTTGCACGAATACAATATACCCTTTTACTCTACGAGTAACGGGTATAAATACAATTTGCCCTATTTAAGGGATAAGGGTAGTTTGATTTTGACCACGAAGAGGAGCTATAAGTAGTTTTGAAAAAGTCGGCAAATAAATCAGCAATTTCAGAGTCAGTCGCTGCCTCCATTGAGTTAAAACGAACCGATGAAGGCAAAGCTGATGACTTACGCTTGGCGTTGACAACGTTTTAAAACTGCTTCGGATCATTTGTAAATACAAAATTTACAACGATTCAAATGCATGGAATAGCAATGACTGTTAAGAACATTAAAATCAGATCGAGCCACCACATATTTCGAAAAATCGGACGGCTTACCCGATTTTTTATACTTTTCATAAGTGTTTGTGGATAAAGGTAAAGCGACAAGTGAGTCAGAAGACGGGGACCAAGATATATCAGGGAGATTAAAGTCACCCAAAACAATGAAAAGGTCCCTATTGGAAGAAAAGGATAGAATAGATTTAATAGCAGATAGATGTTGCTCATAAATTATTAGGTCAGAGCCAGGCGGAATATACGAACATGTAATAAAAATGGACAAGGATTGCAGGGAAACTTTCACACAAACAAATTCAATGTCATTAGAGACATGAGAGTGAATTCTCTCAGAACTTATGGTGGAGGTGACGGCAATTAAAACGCCGCCCCCCCTACGGGAAAGGCGATCGGTTCTGTAGGTATTAAAATTGTTAGACAGAACTTCAGATTCGGTTATCTCTGGTTTCAGCCAAGTTTCAGTTTCAAAAATTTTCATTTTGAAAAGAGCCTAAAATCTTGAGTTTGGAATTGAACGGGGCATCGGATTTTATTATATGACTAGCATGGTGCCCGCAGCTTCGCTTGCGATGGATAACCCGAATATCCTACTTTTCTTTTGTAATAGGTTTGCAGTAGAACTATGTAAATTTGCATTTTAAATATATTTGTAGTTTCAGATGAAACTTAAATTAACTCTCATTTCCACACCACCCGGTGGTGGTAACGTGGTTTCCCCTAAATAGGCCTAGTCCACAATATAAGTTCAAATATTTTTAAAAAGTTTTTTTAAAACCTCTCTGTAAACAACATTTTTTGTTCGGCCATCAGGAGATAGGATGATAGGATAGGATAAGCTCTTTGCTGAGCTAACTCTTGAACAGGCCACATAAAATTGTCCATGGGAAAAAAATCGTCCCTTAGATCTAATCCAGCTACTTTCAAAGTCTGCCCTTGTGTCTTATTTATTGTAATAGCAAAACAGACCTTTACACGAAAGTGTAGACGTTTAAACTCAAATGGTAAGTTGGATGACCTTAAGGGATTTCTTGGTATGAATACTGTCTCTCCTTTGGCACAGCCTGTAAAAATAACGGCTTCAATAACAAATTTGTGAAGAGCTTTCACTTGCAATCTCGTTCCATTGCATAACTTTGGGGGACTTGAGTTTCTTAGCAACATTATTGGTGTACCAATTTTAATCGTAAGAACGTGCAAAGACAATCCTGCTGGATTCTGCATATTAAGGATAATGCACAGCATCTTCTACCTCAGTAACAGTGTAAACTGATTTGTATGTAACTTCCTCACCGTTAAATGATTTTGAAAGATGATTATTTATTGAAGCAGCTCTGTCATTTCTTGAAGCTAATATTGCTCTTTCTGATAGACAGTCCAATGACTTGTGAACGATATTTGAAATATCTGGAAAAATATTTGATGTAAGTTCTTCCAAAGTGTTAACAACTGTACCAAAGCTTGATTAAATTATTATTTTTTCATCTCCTATTTTAAGTAAAGTTTGGGCAAAAACACCGGCCGTTCTATCACCTAGTAAGTTCACGCATATTTTTCGTAAGAACCAATTTTTGAATTTTAGACCACAAGATGGAAGATTTTATGCAAGATTTTATTTAATCGGTCCTTGTTCCACGGGGTACAACTGGGAGCGTTTGTCGAAAATCTCCAGCCAATAGGACAGTTATACCTCCCATTAATAAGTCATTGCCTCTTATATCCTTTAAAATTTTATCGAGAGCTTCAAATCCCCCTTTATGAGCCATAGTACATTCATCCCAAACAATGAGTTTACAATTTTTAAGAACGAAAACAATGTTGGACTGTTTGGAAATGTAACAATAGGGTTTTTCCATATTTATTAAATCAATTGGAACCTTAAATGCAGAATAGGCTGTCCGTCCTCCGTTTAAAAAATAAAAATGTTTAATTTTTAAACATTTATAATGTCCAAAACTATTCTTTGGCGAAAACACAGATTCGATTGGTTAAACGGTTTAGCGTCCATCATTTTTGAAAAGAAAATTTACCTTTTTTCTAATTGGAAGCGATTGGGCCCACTTGGGGAGCCCCAATAAATCTTAGCAAATCAGTTTAAAGTTATTAGAATGTAATAAAAATGCATGTTAATATTGTTAATCAATGGATTTGGCTGTGCGTTGATTCCCAGTTTTCTTACTGATATTTGAAGATATTTTTGGCTAAATTGTAATTTTAGAACGTGTGTTAAAAATAGTAAAAAGCCTTAAATCTAAGCGGTCAAGTTTTTTAAACATTTATAATGTCTTAAACCATTTTTGGGCGAAAACACGGATTCGATTGGTTAAACGGTTTAGCGTCCAGAATTTTTGAAAGGAAAATTGACATTTTTTCCAATTGGAAGCGATTGCGGCCACTTGGGGAGCCCCTTTAAGTCTTAGCAAATCAGTTTAAAGTTATTAGAATGTAATAAAAATGCATATTAATATTGTTAACCAGTGGTTTTGGCTGTGCGTTGATTCCCAGTTTTCTTAGTGATAGCTTTATATATAGAGATTATATTATATGATTCGACGTGTATTTTTATTAGGAACACAACTAGAATATTTCTAATTTTCCCTTTCACCGACCTTTCTCCCAAACCAATTGAAAGGGATTAAGTCTTGGTATGCAATCCTGTTAGTTTTTGCGATACCTCGCGATTGGTGTAGCACTCGTTATGATCGGACCATCACAGCAGATTTTCAGTTCTGCAGCTATATAATATTATAATTCAATACAAGGGCTAGTACTCAACCCAACAAAAAGTCGTCAAAAACAAAAAACTTCATTTGAAAAAAACGTCAACAAATTTTGTTTCATATGAAATTTTTGGTTTTGGACGACTTTTTGTTGGGTTGAGTACTAACCCCAACAAATAAATGGTTTTACCGCTTCTTATCACCTTCTTATCAGTTTCGGGTCGAGAAAAATTATCATGCCTGGGATTCACCATGCAGATTCTTGGCATTCCTACGCACCGCAAGTTTGTTTCATAAGAGTGCCACGCCCCCTCTAACGCCCACAATCGAATTTAAAAGGTGTCATTATAGATTTCGGAAACAAATAAGTGCAACTCATTCATTGAAAAGTTATGAGCAAATAATGGCATTCAAGCAGTGCAAGAAGACACTTTGCTGCAAGCATATCTCCATCTCCCTCGGGTGCCCCGACTATCAGATACCAGTTACTCAGCTAAACTAACTTTTAGCTTTTAACGAATGGTCCGATTTGAAAAATTTATTTTACATTTCGATATGTATTGATAAACACAATAAAACTGAATTTTTACTGGGCGCCAGACACCTTTTAAAATCGTTTAAGGCGATTGTGGGCGTTAGAGGGGGCCGTTGGATGAAACAAACTTGCGCTGCGTAGGAAGCCGAAGAATATGTGTGGGTAATCCCAACTAATACAGACGGACAGACAGACAGACGGACAGACAGACAGACAGACGGACAGACAGACATGGCTAGATCGACTCGGCTAGTGATCCTGACCAAGAATATATGTACTTTAAAGGGTCGGAAATGCTTCCTTCTAGCAGTTACATACTTTTGCAAGAATACTCTTTTACTCTACGAGCAACGGGTATAAAAAAATTACAGAAAAGTTCGCTTTTACTCGATTCGTTTTCCATCACTATTTCTGGTTCGACTGAGTTTTACGTCAGCACACTTATTTATTAAAGCCAGTTTCCCTACCCATTCCACCTCATTCAACTCATTTTGAACATTGTCAATTCGAATACTTATTTTTTGATATTCATGCAGATGTCTAATTTACACAGAGAGAATTTCTATAGAAACCGTCAAATAAGACGTCTGTGACACCGAGATTTGCTTTTCGGGGGAAATTTGGTTGACAACCCCGAATGATTTCAGTCAGAAGTTTGCAACGCAGTGAAGGCACTGACCAGCATCACCAGATGAGTCGAACTAGCCATGTCCGTATGTTTCTACGCAAACTAGACTCTCAGGTTTGAAGCTATCGGAATGAAACTTTTTCCAAAGTCTTCTTTATATTGGAGGTAGTTCATAAGTCAGATTCATTTGGATCGGAAAACTATAATCGGAAAAAATAATCGGAACCACGGCTGAGGGGGGAAAATGCTTTCTGCATCTCACACTACCGTCGTAGGTGTGGTATGTGGGGCTTGCACCCACTAAAAATCACTCCTCATCAGGCCTGTATCCACTTCGGAAAAGCTTTCGTATTACTTCAAAGTGGGGCCTCTTGCGCGCAGTGCGCGTTCTTCTACTCATACAAAGCTCTAAGGCTCGTCTCTACTTAGGTGCCAATATATACCACAGTAGATATCCATTGGCACCCAAGGAGAGGCGATCCCCAGAGCCCGTCTGATGTAACCGTCCAGACTGCCCTTTTTATATCCTTTCATCAAGGTCCCTTTTCTTCGAGCGCAGAATGTCTCCGATAAAAGCAGCTGCTGCCCCCCAGTTCTCTTCGCTTGCGCACATCTTGGCGACTATTGTTTCCGGCGTAATCTGTCCGATCACTCGTGTTAGACTATTTCGTTCCTGCGCAAATTTCGTACAATAAAACATTGTATGTTCTGCGTTGTCGGCTTCAGCATCAGCGTATATACAGCTGGCTTCCGTGCTTTTGCCCATCTTGTTAAGAAAGGAACTGAAGTAACCGTGGCCTGTGAGCTCTTGGGTAACGTAGTAGTCTACATCACCGTGTCGTCTATCCACCCAATTTTTAAGGTCGGGGATAAGTCTTCTTGTCCATCTTCCAGTAACTTCGCGTTCCCATCTTTCTTGCCAGGTCTTGAGGGTTTCTCTTTTTGGGTCCAAAATCGATTGCTTAGATGCTTCTCCAGCTTGTCGGAGATCGTAGAGGCTCTTCCGCTCTTTGGCTAAGAGGTCTATCGGGGTCACGCATGCTAGGACTAGTGCTGCTGGACACGACACCGTGCGATATGCGCTTATTATGCGTAAGGCAGAGGTTCTTTGTATAGCCATCAAAGTTTTTAGTCTGCAATTTGTTTTTAGCGAGTCAGCCCACACTTCACATCCATACAGAAGAATTGAGTTGTTTGTGTTCATTAACAACTTTCGTCTGGATGGTATTGGTCCACCGATGTTTGCCATAAGTCTGCTAAGATACCTTGCTGTCTCTGCAGCCTTGGTTCTAGCATATTCAATTTGTGGTCCAAAGGTCAGTTTTGAGTCCAGCCTGACCCCGAGGTACTTTATTGTCTTCTGTGTCCGAATAGTTGTCTCGGTGAGCCTTAATTCTATCTCTAATGGCATCTGCTTTCTGGTGACTAGCAGTAGCTCAGTTTTTTCGGGAGCCAGCTGTAAGCCACGAGAGTTCATCCATGCGTTTACACGAATCATAACTTGGTTTAGTGTCCGTCGGGCGTGCTCAGTATTGCGTGCTGGGATAACTGCGACTAGGTCATCCGCATAACCTACGAGGCATGTGTCGTCAGGCATTTCTGTTCTTAGGATATCGTCATAACTGATGTTCCACAGTTCCGGTCCCAGTATGGAACCTTGGGCTGCTCCCGAGGTGATGTCTATCCTTTTTTCGCCTCCTCTTGTCTGATAAATCAGTTTTCGGTTCTTAAGATAGCTGTCTAATAGCCGCATCAGATATTCTGGGATATGGAAGCGTCTGTTGTGTCGCCAAAAGCACTATGGGTCTGGATGCATGGTTGCCCACCTGGCTTGCCAGTGCTGCATTAACGACTTCCTGTATAGCTCCGATTGTAGACCTTCCTGGTCGGAAACCGTGTTGTCTGCGAGAGAGGCCACCGGATTCTTCGACAGCAGAAGCTAGTCGTGGCTTGATCAGCTTTTCCAGTAGCTTTCCAGTCGTGTTGAGCATGCAGAGCGGTCGATAAGCTGATGGGGTTACCGGGTCTCCTTTTCCTTTGCTTATCAAGACCAGCCTCTGTATCTTCCACGGATCGGGGAATGTTCCATACTGCAGGCACTTGTTATACATATTTAATAGTACATCGGGTCTGCTCTCTGCGATGACTTTAAGAGCTTCGGTCGGTATATTGTCGGGTCCTGGTGCTTTCCTATTCTTCATGCTGCGTATTGCCTTAGTTAGTTCATCCTCGGAGAACAACTCAAAGTGCTGCTCGTGCGGCTGCGGTGCTGTGTAAGCTGGTCTGATCGGATGGGGCGGGAAAAGAGTTTTGACAATGTTATCCATATGTCCTTCATCTATATCTGGCAGAGTACTTCTTGACCTAAGCTTCTTCATAACGAGTTTATACCCCAGACCCCATGGGTCCTTGTTAACGTCATTACAGAGGGAGTTCCATTTATCTCGTTTACTTGTGCGAATGGCAATGTTAAGAAGCTTTTTTGCCTTCTTGTACTCCTCCTCCTGTGTAGCGAAATTTCCGCTTCTCCTAGCTCGTGTGAGATGACGCCTACAGCGAAGGCTAGTCTCCCTTAAAGCATTTATCTCATTCGTCCACCAGTATACCTCTGCTCCTCGTCTGTGGGCATTGCCAGACTTTGGCATAGCAGCATCACAAGCCCTTTTTATGGTGGACATAGTGCTGCTAACAACGCTCTCCACGCTAGCTCTCTCGTTGCTTTCAATTTGGATCCGGTCAATTTCTCGTATTAGGAGGGTCTTGTTCAGTCGGTTAACATTCCATCGGTGACAAGTTCGTGATTGATTTGCTACATGCTGAACAGTGCTTCTTTCAGTACTGAAAGATATGTATTCGTGGTCGCTTCCATTGTAAATGTCTAGAACTTTCCAGTCTAGTATTCTGTGCGCAGAGTTCTCTGATACTAGCGTTATATCCAATATTGTGCCCATTTGACCCATTCGCTGAAACGTCGGAGTTCTGCCCACGTTAGCGACTACCAGTCCAACTCTTGCTGACATATTAAGGATATTTCGGCCTCTGGTGTTGGTTGTTCGCAGGCCCCATTCTTCTGCTCTAGAGTTAAAGTCGCCAGCTACTATAAGGCTTCCCTGCATTTGCTGAGCTATGTCTTCAATGTCATTGATTTTCTGTTGGAAAGCTTCTATTGTATCGTTAGGGGTTAGATAACAGCTAAATATGGTGAATTCCTCAAGTACGTAACAGCTACCTCTGCCGTCACCGAGACATCATATGTCACCCGCAGCTGGGATCCATATAGCTGCAGTCTTATCTTCGTTTTCCAGCCAGATTCCGTGGCGTTTCGCTCTATATTGCTCGCAAATTATAACTAAATCCACGTGCTGTTCTAGTACTATTTGGGACAGCAGGTCATCTGCTATACGGCTTCTGTGAAGGTTTGCTTGTAGAATTTTCATATTTGTGCCTTGCGGGTACTGGCTGCGCAGTTACTCGTCCCAGGGAGATGATTGAGATCCGTGCGATTTTCATATGCACACAGGCAACACTTCGGCGTCTTCGAGCAACTTCTCATCTTGTGCCCCGGCTCTCCACACCTAATACACAGACCTCTCCTGTCTGGTCCCGAGCAATCCCGTTGTATGTGGTCTACTCCAAAGCATCTAAAGCATCATGTAACTTCGATGCACCGTTTCACTCGGCATCGTGTCCATCCAATCTTGATTCTTGGCTCCTTGAGAATTTTAGCTGCTTCTTCTGTTGGCAATATAACGAACGCACGTTTTTGCTCCAAATTGTTTACGCCAGTTAGTCTCACTTTGACTTCCTGACTCTGCTCGCCTATTATAGCCTTTATTGCAGTTATGACTTCCTCCTCGTTTGTCAGACTGTCTAGGTCTCGTATCTCTAACTTGCATATCGGCCTGATAGTCCTTACTGTGGCGTTTTCTTTGAGCGTGTGCCTAAAGCTTTCGCAAAGCTTCTCGGTCTTACTTCCTTTTGATAACTCTAGTAGCAAATCTCCTGACTTTTCCTGACTGAGCGGATGGCTATATCGGTCTCGTCAGGCTTCAAGTTTTCCCTAAGCTCCCTTAGCAACTCGGCATAACTCGTGCCTTCCGCGGGCTTGACCACTACAGCATCTGGTCGGGATCTGATACGTACTTTGGGGTTTTCTCCTTTCTTCGCTGGGTTAACAGTGGCCGTCTCATTCGTTCCCTCTGTTTGTGATTTTTTGGGTTTTCCCTTCTTCCGAGTAACTGTTTTAAAGCCGTCCTTGGCTTCTTTACTCTTGGGTTTTTTAGAAGCTTCTTGCTCGACCGGGCTAGAGGCAGTCCGCTTTTTGCGAGACGAAACTGGTGTGTCAGTTTCCTCTAGCCTTTGGTTGGCTTCAGCTGCCGCTTTCTCTATCTCGACCCTCTCTGTTTCGGCAGTCAACCAGCTTTTCCTGTAATTCCCGACAATATCCAGGAGTTCACTCAGTTCTGATGTTCCGTCTTGAACATCCATACTGATGTTTCGCTGCCTTAACATAGCATACTTCATTTTTCGATGCACTGATCTGCACTTCTCGATCGTTTCCTCTTCTAGGGCTCTCATCTTATAGATAAGCTCTAGTCTTGGGGAGACCACCATCGGTCTAACATCTTGGGATGGGGCAGGGGTTTGCTGATCCTCGTGCTGTATCCTTTCGCTGTATTTCCTTCTTTTGTAACGCCTTGATCTGGCGACCTCGTAATTTGGAATACTTCTCGCTCTTCTTCTTGGGTTTTATTACTGTTCTGCATGCTATATGGGTCCAAACTTTAAGTCGCTATCTCCTCACATATGTACAGTCATCCCTGATGCCCCCATGGGTCCCTATGCAAGCAGTGAGGTTAATGCGAGGGTTGACGTAGGTCCTTATGTGTACCTGCGTTCAGAGCCAGGGCGGATGTTAAGCAGGAGTTCTCTCAACTGCACCTGTACCATCGGTTCCGCGATGATGTGGTACGAATGTATTTAAAGACTCGCCAAGTTTTAAGAGGACGGGGGTAACTTCAGCATTAGCCCAGCAGCCATTTAGCCAGGGTTTCAATATGGGTACTAAGGTGTTGGAATGCTGTTGTCATCAGCAGGAGACCTTCTTAAGTGTCTGCCGATCTGGAAAAAGACAATTGTGTAGCCGCCCAATCTGGGACAGACGCTAACCCAAACGCCGCCCTCCTCGGGAAGAGACGCGAACGGGATTTAAAAACCGCCTTCTCACCTTAGCAATTACTCTGTCGGTTGACAGGAATACAAGTTACCGGGACCGCCACGTGGAGGCGGTGAGATACTTGCGGCACCGCAGCCGCACGAGCAGCACTTTGAGTTGTTCACCGAGGATGAACTAACTAAGGCAATACGCAGCAAGAAGAATAGGAAAGCACCAGGACCCGACAATATACCGACCGAAGCTCTTAAAGTCATCGCAGAGAGCAGACCCGATGTACTATTAAATATGTACAACAAGTGCCTGCAGTATGGAACATTCCCCGATCCGTGGAAGATACAGAGGCTGGTCTTGATAAGCAAAGGAAAAGGAGACCCGGCAACTCCATCAGCTTATCGACCGCTCTGCATGCTAAATAACGACTGGAAATGCACTTGAAAAGCTGATCAAGCCCCGACTAGCTGCTGCTCTCCAAGTATTCGGTGGCCTCTCTCGCAGACAATACGGTTTTCGATCACGAAGGTCTACAATCGGAGCTATACAGGATGTCGTTAATGCAGCACTAGCAAGCCAAGTGGGCAACCATGCATCCAGACCCATAGTGCTTTTGGCGACACTAGACGTCAAAAACGCATTTAATAGTGTCAGGTGGTCGGACATTATAGATTCGCTAAACAGACGCTTTCATATACCACAATATCTGATGCGGCTAATAGACAGCTACACCCAAAAAAAAAACCGAAAGTTTAAATTTAACACCGGTTGTGTTAATAATATACTACAGCTAGTATTAAACTGTCAGTATTAATTCAATACTAAATAATATAAGGAGCAGACTCAATTGTATTAAGTTAAGACTAAATAATATTAAGTTTATACCCTGAGTTTGGTTCTATACCGCAGTTTCGATTTTCGTTCCTGGTGTGAAGCCAGGATGCTCTGGTGTGGAACCTGGTCAATTCGAACAGAAAACGTATTACCGCATTTTAATGTTATTCGACGCGTTAGTATTTTCAGGGTTTGACATTAGCGTATTTTGTGAACGACGCTGCGGTCTGTTTTAGGCAATTGATTGTGAAAATGTTAATATTTGATTTATTTCCGGTTTATTTGAAAAGTAAGTATATTTGAATTGTGTCTTAATGCTTAACTAATGACTAACTTCTGCCCTTTCACCGACACCAACTTGAAAGCCGATCCAGCTGCTCGGGAACTAAGGATCTTGCTATCTGCGCGCATTTAGCATGGGCTTGGAAATTTTCTGGAAATTTTCTGGACCAAACTTCGGTGTTCACCTGGACGGCGTTTACTCTGGAGATGATCAGCCACATTAGCGGTATACGGCAGCATTTGCCCAATAAGCATACGTAAGCACATTTTGTACGTGTAAAATGAAAAATTAATTTACAAAAATGTTAAAAATACATGAAATAATATATAAAATGTAAAAAATATATGTAAAGAAAGCAATTTTAAATTTTGTGTTTTTAGAACGGGGTATAATATTTTTACTGGCTTTGCTAAAATAGTATGAAACGTATACTACAGATTGCTAACATAGTATACTTTGTATACGAAATAGTATTAAATTAATACCAAATGTCATAGCATTTATACCAAATAGCATAAAAAATAAACTAGAATCCTGACTTTCAGTACACCAAGTGAGTATACATTTTAAACTCGTTGGTTTCGAATTGATAACTTCGAAAGTTTCAATTTAATACTTTCGGAAGTAGTAAGTTAATACTCATCTTATTGATGAAAATTAGAAACTCAATAGTGTAGAATTCATGTAACAATCGTTTCGTTTCTATGATTATTTTTTTTTGGGTGTATCTAAAGAACCGAAATCTGATTTATCAGACAAGAGGAGGCGAAAAAGGAGGCAGCCCAAGGATCCATATTCGGACCGGAACTGTGGAACATCAGTTAAGACGATATCCTCAAAACAGAAATGCCTGACGACGTATTTCTCGTAGGTTATGCGGATGACCTAGTCGCAGTTATTTCAGCACGCAATACTGAGCACGCCCGACGGACACTAAATCAAGTTATGATTCGTGTGAACGCATGGATGAACTCTCGAGGCTTACAGCTGGCATCTGAAAAAACAGAGCTATTGCTAGTCACCAGAAAGCAGATGCCACTAGAGATAGATTTAAGGCTCACCGAGACAACTATTCAAACACAGAAGTCAATAAAGTACCTCGGGGTCAGGCTGGACTCAAAACTGGCCTTTGGACCACAAATTGATTACGCTAGAACCAAGGCTGCAGACACAACAAGGTATCTCAGTAGACTTATGGCAAGCATCGGTGGACCAATACCATCCAGACGAAAGTTGTTGATAAACACAAAAAACTCAATTCTTCTGTATGGATGTGAAGTGTGGGCTGACGCGCTAAAAACAAATTGCAGACTGAAGACTTTGATGGCTATACAAAGAACCTCTGCCTTACGTATAATAAGCGCATATCGCACGGTGTCGTGTCCAGCAGCACTAGTCCTAGCAGGCGTGATCCCGATAGACCTCCTAGCTAAAGAGCAAAAGAGCCTTTACGATCTCCGACAAGCTGGAGAAGCATCAAAGCAATCGATTTTGGACCTAAGAAGAGAAACCCTCTATATATGGTAAGAAAGATGGGAACGCGAAGGCACTGGAAGATGGACAAGAAGACTTATCCCCGACCTTAAAAGCTGGGTGGAGAGACGACACGGTTATGTGGACTACTACGTTACCCAAGTGCTTATAGGCCACGGTTACTTCAGCTTCTTTCTTAACAAGATGGGCAAAAGCACGGAAGCCAGCTGTATCTACGATGATGCTGAAGCCGACAAAGCAGAACATACACTGTTTTATTGTACGAAATTCGCGGAGCAACGAAATGTTCTAACACGAGCGATCTGACAGATTACGCCGGAAACAATAGTCGCCAAGATGTGCGAAAGCGAAGAGAACTGGAGGGCAGCAGCCGGTTTTATTGGAGGCATTCTGCGCTTGAAGAAAAGGGACCTTGATAAAAGGATGTAAAAAAGGGACAGTCTGGACGCAGACATCAGACGGGCTCTGGGGATCGCCTTTCCTTAGGTGCCAATGGATATCTACTGTGGTATATATTGGCACCTAAGTAGAGACGAGCCTTAGAGTTTTGTATGAGTAGAAGAACGCGCACTGCGCGCAAGAGGCCCCACTTTGAAGTAATGCGAAAGCTTTTCCGAAGTGGATACAGGCCTGATGAGGAGGGGTTTCAGTGGGTGCAAGCCCCACATACCACACCTACGACGGTAGTGTAATATGCAGAAGGCATAAAAAAAATATAAAAAATAATAATAATAATATTAATAATAATAATAATAATAATAATAATAATAATAATAATAATAATAATAATAATAATAATAATAATAATAATAATAATAATAATAATAATAATAATAATAATAATAATAATAATAATAATAATAATAATAATAATAATAATAATAATAATAATAATAATAATAATAATAATAATAATAATAATAATAATAATAATAATAATAATAATAATAATAATAATAATAATAATAATAATAATAATAATAATAATAATAATAATAATAATAATAATAATAATAATAATAATAATAATAATAATAATAATAATAATAATAATAATAATAATAATAATAATAATAATAATAATAATAATAATAATAATAATAATAATAATAATAATAATAATAATAATAATAATAATAATAATAATAATAATAATAATAATAATAATAATAATAATAATAATAATAATAATAATAATAATAATAATAATAATAATAATAATAATAATAATAATAATAATAATAATAATAATAATAATAATAATAATAATAATAATAATAATAATAATAATAATAATAATAATAATAATAATAATAATAATAATAATAATAATAATAATAATAATAATAATAATAATAATAATAATAATAATAATAATAATAATAATAATAATAATAATAATAATAAGAATAATAATAATAATAATAATAATAATAATAATAATAATAATAATAATGCCTTAGGAATGATTTGCATGTGTATATAAGGTTCGAAAGGTCGAAGCTTTCTTTTATTATAATTTTGGTCAGAAATTTGTAACGCAGTGAAGGAGACGTATCCGACCCCAAAAAGTATATATATTCTTGATCAGGAACAATAGGGGAGTTAATATAGCCATACCCGTCGGTTCGCTTGTTGCAATACCGTTTGCCAGATCACTTTAAAAGCTAGCGGTTTAAAACTTTTACAGTCGTCCTGTTTTTTTATGATATTGTATTCGTTTATACCATTTACTCGTAGAGTGGAAGGGTATATTGTATTCGTGCAAAAGTATGTAACAGGGAGAAGGAAGCGTTTCCGACCCCATAAAGTATATATATTCTTGATCAATGTAACTAGCCGAGTCGATCTAGCCATGTCCGTCTGTCTCTCAGTTTTGAAGCTATCGGGCTAAAACTTTTCCAAAAGTCTTCTATCTATTGTAGGTAGTAAATAAGTCGGAATTAGCCGGATCGGCTAGTTATATCCTATAGCTCCCATAGGAATAATCTGAAAAATAATGGAAAAAAAATTATAGCTTTGGTGGTTTTTGACATTTTACCTTTTTCTTTTGGGAATATTAGTTTTTATATATTTCTAAATTTCGGATTAAATTTAAAAAAAACTCGGATACTATATCATATAGCTGTCATAGGATCGATCGAAAAATTAATGGGAAAATAAGAGGAAATAAATTAGATTTTCTTTCGTTTTTATTGAATTCTCTTCTACTCTAGGACATGACTTAAGTTTAATATTTCCGAATTTTGTATTAAATTTAACAAAAATCAGACGACTATATTATATAGCTGCCATAGGAAGATAGTAAACGGTGATTTTTTGGCCATTTACAGCTGTTAACTAAGAAAACAGGGCTCTAACAGGGCTGTAGTACCCGTTTTCCCCAACTTAAAAAATCGACATAAAATCGAACTTTTGGTTGTTGATTAAGTTGATAGTCTTGTTAGTTTTTTTAAAGTTGTATTTTTAAGTAAAAGGTATACAAATAATTTCGGTTTTAAGGCGTGTATTTTTAAGGGAGCAATTTCTGCAACAGTTTTTGCATATTTTTCAACTTTTTTAACTTTGACGAGGTGTAGCTTCCAAACTAATGTCTGGAACTCAACGACATGTATGCGAAAGTTAAAGGGAATTCTTTTACCAGTAAAATGAGTCCCCGATGACCGGGTTATCGAAACTCAAGATAGAAAATAAAAAAGAGTCAAAAACGTTTTTTACACTTTAAAAAAAATTGACACCATGCAAACAATTTTAAGTGCCCATTTCTTAATCAGGAAAATGTACTTTAACAGAAAACCAAAATTGTCTTCAATTAGGGTGACTTCGATTTTTATACCCGTTACTCGTAGAGTAAAAGGGTATATTGTATTCGTGCAAAAGTATGTAACAGCTAGAAGGAAGCGTTTCCGACCCTATAAAGTATATATTTATTTATTTATTTATTTATTCCGCCAATGGATTAAATCCTTATCTGGCTAGTAGGTTATAAACTTAAATCTAAGACTAAGAACTACATAAAAAATATTCCCTAAGTGATTGCCTAAGCATCCTCAACATAGATGCTGGCTGGTAGGGAGTTAAATAAACGCAAAGATCTTAAAAGTGGCTCATTCCGAGCATAGTTGGTCCTGGCAGCACTTTCAAAAAAAGGGACCATGGTACGGAGATTCCTGGCTGGGGCATTAAAGGTAATTAAATTCAAAAGGAATGGACTATCAATGTTACCAATAATTAAGTCATTCACGAAGAGTAGGCCCGCTATTGAACGCCTGTCTTTAAGACTACAAGTATGTAGTAGGCGACATTGGCTGGAGTATGGGAATGGGATGGGAATGGATCAGAAAAATGCAACGGCTGGAGTGAAAACTTCAGAAATTTTTCCTGAAGCCGCTCAACCCTATTGCTATGCACTGCGCTTGAGGGATTCCAAATAAATGAAGCATATTCCACCCTTGAGCGAACAAATGCAGAAAACACTGAAAGTCTGGAGTACGGGTCCCTAAACAGTACAGTATTTCGTTTGACAAAACCGAACATAGCATATGCTTTGGGCAGGATGTAATTTATGTGGTGATTGTATATATTCTTGATCAGGGTCACTAGCCGAGTCGATATAGCCATGTCCGTCTGTCCGTCTGTCTGTCCGTATGAACGCTGAGATCTCGGAAACTATAAAAGCTAGAGGATTGGTATTTGGCATGAAGATTCTTGGAGTTCCTACGCAGCGCAAGTTTGTTTCAAGAAGGTGCCACGCCCCTCTCTGACGCCCACAATCGCTTATATACAATTTTAAAAATTTAAATATTTCAGAAAAGTAAAAATGCAGTTTTATTGTGTTTATCAATACCTATCGAAATGTAGAAGAAATTTTTCAAATCGAACCATTCATTAAAAAGTTATGCGTGATTAAAGTTTCTATCTCCATCTCCCTCGCACTCCCTTTACCTGAGTAACGGGTATCTGATAGTCGGGGCACCCGACTATAACGTTATCTCTTGTTTTTTGTAAACTGGAGTAATTTGTTTAAAAATTCTTTGCGATATCTCTATATGCCAACTAGCAATACCCAAAGCGACGTTGTCCGCTACTTTTAGCAAAGAACATCCGAGTAAAATCCCGCCTAACCTTAGCTAAACAGTAAACCCACCTAGAACGCACTAATATTCTATCCATATCCTCGTAACCATAACATACCTTACCTTAACACCGCATTAACCCTTATATTACTTCACCTTAACCCCACCTATTTTATTCTCACCCTTGGCACACTTTTTTAGCACCTTAATGCTGTTTTCACCTTAACACAAGTTTTTCCTGTTCTTAGCTAACCTAACTTTAGTCTCACCTGAAAAAAATGTTCCTTACTTTACTTACTTACTTTAACTTCACCTTTTCTTATTAAAACTTGTTTGTCACCTAGACCCACCTTATCCTCGCTAAAGTCCAAACGAACCTTACCTTTCTCCCTTTCACTCTTTCTTTACATTACTTTTACCCTAATCTATCTAATACATCCTTAATCGCAACTTAACCCCGCACTAACCTCACCTTATTCCCACCTTAACTCCACCGTTCTGGTACCCTAAATTTATCATTTTGGTTAACTAAGCAAATGCAGAGAAAAACTCTTACTATTTTTTTACTGTTTTTTTCGAACAGATCTAACCCCCAAAGACCTTAAAAGCTTAAAAAAGAATATATAAAAAATAACACACACCTATGAAAGGCTACGGACAAAATGGTTTAAGCGAAAAACGGATCCGCCCGCAGGATCGGTAAACAAAAAAATAAGTGGCCCAATGTCGGCTGGGGATCACATAAAGCTCCAACTCTTTTTAGTGAAAACTGTGGATGTAATTCGACGTTTGAGCCTTTTGGAGACGCAATTTTCCAACAATTTCCCCCCCGCCTTTAACACAATTTAAAACCAACTTTTTTTTAATTTTTGTCGGTATGTTTTGGCTAGTACAATTTCCAGATTATCAACGTTGTGCGAATACTACCTTTTCTTAAATTGGAATGTTATTTGTGCACGCATATATTATTGCACGCATTTTATTGTTTTAAAGTACAAAAATGCATATGTACGTATGTATACGTATATCTCAATAGTTTCTGTAATTTTTTTTACAGATTTCGAGTAGAGCCCAGAAACTAAAACTCCTTAATATTTTACGGGATACATACACATTTTGATTTAGAATTGCATCCATTAGGTGATCTGTTATTTTATCCTAATTTAATCATTACATACTTATATACATGCCAATTTGTCGATGTGTGTGTGTGTCATTGCGTTTCTTACATTCAAATGTGACGTCTGAAAGTTTTTCCCTTGAAAACCATTCTAAATTTTTTTTTAAATCAAAATGAAAATTTGTTATGCTTTTTACGGGTTGGCTACACACTTTAACTTAGATTTGCGTCAATTAGGTAATACGTTCTAGTATCCAAATAGTCAAATTTTGATCAGGTGTTTCCAAACCAGAAAAAAACATCTCCTTCGCTTCAAATGACTCTCTCTCTGCTCTCTACTCTCTCGCTCTGCTTCTGCTGACGTTGTTTTTGTGAGAGCTGTGTTCAAAAGCATACAAAAAACAAAAACAACGTGCTGCCAAAAAAGCCCCCGCAATCTTACAAAAAAAATCATATAAAATCAGCCGTGGGGCCCAAAAAAAAAATAAAAATACCTCACTGATTGTACGGCATAGTTCCACACTTTAAACCAGCGGTCGGCAGCGCCCTATTAAGTGAGCATAGGGTTTTGTTCTGCCCAGCCGCTGCTCGCTCACGTATACTGTAGAACAGCGGACTGCACACACACTCTGATGATCTGCCCAGTGCAATTTACTCATACAAATATTAAACAAAACGTTATTGTATGTGTGTGCCGACCGCTGCTTTAAACCAAAAACGGATCCGATCGCATAATCGATGCGGAAAAATTAATTAAGTGCCCCAACCGGAAGTCGGTTGGGGCTCATCTTCTGGGCTTTCAAAGATTTCCACAAATAAAGCTTAAAATAAAAATATCAACTTGTTTGGTTGAAAACTGTGGGAATGGTTGATGTTTTAATCAAGCAATTTCGCATTTTTCGAGAGTCCTGGGAGTCCTTAGGAGCCGAATTTAAAAAAAAACCTTTCTTAGTGCACACCTCCTCTAACACACGATTCAGACCCAATTTTTTCCAGAATTTTAGGTGTTATGGTTTGGGCTGGGGGAACATGACGCAAATCGGCATCTACTCTTTTATAGTAATACTCGATAATATTTTTTTCATATTCCTTGGATACGTTGAGTATAATGTGGGCTACATGTCGGCAATCATTAAATATGTGAATTTTTTTTACCATATTTGACTGTAAAACGTTTGTTAAATTCGTAAAATCTAAAAAAAAACAAGAAAGGACTTCGGCCAGCCGAAATTTATATACCCTTGCAGGTATGCCTAATTAAAATGTTGTTTTTAAATTATCAAAAATCAAAACGGCTTCTTCCTACAAAGTTACAATGTTTACTCTATTATTTTTTTTATTGTTCCCATGGGAGCCATAAGATATAGTGCTCCGATAGGGCTCGTTCCGACATATGTACTACCTGCAATAGAAAGAAGACTTTTGAAAGTTTCACCGCGATAGCGTTAAAACTGAGAGATTAGTTCGCATAGAAAAGGACAGACGGACATGGCTAGATGGACTCGGCTATTGGTGCTGATCAAGAATATATACTTTATGTGGTCGGAAACGTCTCCTTCACTGCGTTGCAAACTTTTGACTGAATTTATAAGACCCTCTGCAAGCATATAACAAGTGTAATTTTCAAAGTTTGCCAATCTGTAGCTTACAATCACTATGGACGGCAGTCCATGTAGTGACGAAGCGCACAAGGAGAGTTTGCGAAGGCTATATATAGCCGCTAAATTGAAAATCTGCTGTGATAGTCCGATCGTTGTATTCCTACTGAAAATATGAGGGGTCATATCGGACGCTCCGTTCAAAAGTTATACCGAAAACAAATTTTCGGGGGCCTAGTCAAAATGAAAATTTAATTCTGTCTGTCAGTTTGTCTGTGTGTCCCAAAAAATGGTTTTAAAATCCTGAAAACTTTATTTGATGTTCAACAGCTCGACATAAGAAACTTTAGTTGTACCACTTTTGGAAAAACCCGCTAGTTTTGCGGGAAAACATATCAACGTACAAAAGTTCTGATATCAACTTTTGTGATAAAAAATGATTTTAGATGCGACTAAATAAGTACGCTACCTAAAATTTATTCATTTGGCACGCTACAACAGAAAACTTTCGTGAAGATATTAAATATTTTCTAAAGCGGCCCGAACGTGTAAATTTTAGGTAGCGTACTTATTTAGTCGCATCTAAAATCATTTTTCGTCACAGAAGTTGATATCAGAACTTTTGTACGTTGAAGGTGCGATCGTCACTATTTTTATACCTCGTTAGGAGGTTTGTTTTCGATGAAAAAGAAGTCGATTTTATTTTGTAAGCTGGTGGAAATATTTTGTAACCTAGTGCTATTAGTGCGACCACAACCACAACAATCCACAAAATGTTAAAATATTCATAGGACAGGGCTTTTCAAACCATTATCCAAGTTTATCAGGTACGATTTATTTTTATATTAAGTCCTTCTATATAAGAAAGAATTTTAGCTGCTGTTTCCACTAATCATCTTAAATCAGTTCGTGTAGGAACCCTTCAAAGACTAGCCGTTCCAGATGAAACTGATACCGCTCCAGTGCAAGTAGTGTCAAAAATGGTGGCAGAGCTGCTAACAATACGCCAAGCAATATCTATCTTTTTATTTGCTTTCGTCTCTGGTCGATTTTCCTCAGACGCGACAAAGAAAGTCGGAAAACAAACTCCATGCCATTTGTTAGCCATAGAACGGCATTAAGCCCTTCCTCCAGCGGAGCTTCTTCTATTAGATTCCATGAATTTTTAGCCGGGTAAGCAAGTCATCAACCAGTTTCTTTGCTTGCCCTCACTCTTGGCTTTAACCGGAATCTCTCATTCGCTCTCCCGTTTCTCCGTCTATATATTTTTGTCTCTCGTCTAAGACACGTTTACAGCTGCTCGTCGCTCAGTCTCAGTTTCTTTCTGAACGTTGGCGGTGCAAGATTATTATCGGTGATCGCGCGTTCTTGGCTAACCGTTGTATATGCAGCCGCATCTTTACATATTGTGTCTATGTGTATTGTATATACTTCCAACAATGGCCTTTTTTTAGTTCAATGGCTGTACGCTTACAGATGTGGTATTTCTTTTTACACAGGAAAAACAAATTGCAAAGCCTTTAATAATATATCGATGGTATTAAACGAAAGCAGAGTTGGAAATTAATTAAAAAATAAAAATAGACAACAATTCGTGTAGGGGAACTCCCTGCCATTACTTGCTCTGTCCATCTCGTTCTACCGGTCAGTAATGTTTTTTGTTTCCTGGGAATTATCTTAACCGTCTTTTGGAATATTTTCTACATTATACCACAGTTTTTTTAGGCTTAAAGTAAGTAAGATTTGCAAGCAAAGAAAAAATATGTTTATAAACACATTCATATATTTACCATAAGAAAAATTACAGTTTGTACATACATATAATGGTACATATTAGCTATAAGGCTTTTACCGGCTTCAACGATTTTAGACCAATTTTATACTCTTGTAGAGGGTATTAAATACTTATGCGCAATCAAAAAAATTGTATATAATATATACTATATATCCATCTCCCTAATTAAGTACGCTACCTAAAATTTACTCGTTCGGCCCGCTCTAGGAAATATTTAATATCTACACGAAAGTTTTCTGTTGTAGCGTGACGAATGAATAAATTTTAGGTTGCCTATTTATTTAGTCGCATCTAAAATCATTTTTCGTCACAAAAGTTGATATCTGAACTTTTGTTCGTTGAAGGTGCGATCGTCACTTTTTTTATACCTCGTTAAGAGGTGTTTTTGTTTGATATAAGACTAGGAGTCGTCCCCATATGGTTTGGCTATTAAAAAACCAGAGCACACAGTCTGGCCCCTAATCTTAACTGAACGCCACCTAAGATTAGGCACTGGAGCGTCATTACCAGTCGGCACCCTCGAGGAGGGTTCAGTACGGTGATTTTTGCCAACCAAAAATTTTAAAAATTGTGTGAAATACCTTTTATTAATTTGTCTACTTCCTTGTTATTATATATCATCAAATAAAAACATTATTTCTCCTCGTAAAAAAGTATGTAAAGATCTTTGCTATTACGGGGCCATGAAGATTTATATACTGTTGCATCATCGGCTTTGTAAAAATTTCCATCTTTTCGTAAAATGGATGTATAATGTCCTTCATTAAATCCGTGACCATGATGAAATGTTGCACTTGATAAACGATATCTTTAATTTTAAAATCTTAGCTCACTATGTGATGTACTTGTTAAATTAAATTTGGTTATTTTCATATACGATTGATCGACTAAACAGAGTGAGAACACTCTGAATTTTCAAAACGGACTGACTTTGTAAATGATATCCGCAATGCGTACACAAACAATTTTAACGATTCCTTGACCCTAAAATACAGTTTGGATACGTACATACTAAATTCAATGCTTAGGCAGCGTAAGTTGTTTTGAGCTGGCAAAAGTGGCTATTTTCGTTTCTGAATAACTTTTAAACGTGATTTTTTACAGTAACTCGATATATACCAAAATTTAAGGAATCTCAAGGGCTATACAGTTTAAAGTTTTAAGGAAAATCGTTAGAGCCGTTTTTGAGAAAAATAAAAGAAAGCTAAAAAAAAAGTTTAAAAAAAGTTTGTTTTGTGCATATCTTTTTAAATATTACATTTACACAAATTACATATTTGTGCTGTATCTCGTTTGAAAGGTATCTTAACAAGTCTGCAGTAGTTTAGAAGTTACGGCCTTCCGCATTTTAGCTATTTATAGCTGTTTTCCCGGTAAACTAGCGGGTTTTTCCAAAAGTGGTAGAACTAAAGTTTCTTATGTCGAGCTGTTGAACATCATATCAAATTTTCAGGACTTTATAACCATGTTTTGGGACACACAGACAAACTGACAGACAGAATTAAATTTTCATTTTGACTAGGCCCCCGCAAATTTGTTTTCGGTATAACTTTTGAACGGAGCGTCCGATATGACCCCTCATATTAGGCGCATTTTCAGTAGGAATACAACTAACGTAGTGCGAGGGGCCAATTATCCTCACCGGCCCCAACAGATCCAAATTTCAAAATTTTTACTTTTACACTTTCACCGCTCTTTCTCCCAAACCAATTGATTTTCTTGAGGTCTTGGTATGCAATCCTTTAAGTTTTAGCAATACCTTTACTTTGGTGTATTACTCATTACGATCGGACTATCACAGCAGATTTTCAATTTTGCGGCTATATATAGTAGTCGCCTTCGCACACTCTCCTTGTGCGCTTCGTCACTACATGGACTGCCGTCCATAGTGATTTGGCACTGTTTTTTCAGAGCACGCAACCCTGCCCATCCTTGCGTTTATTTCGTTTTCTATTCAAATTTAGAAAATTTGTATACCCTTGCAGAGGGTATTATGATTTCAGTCAGAAGTTTGCAACGCAGTGAAGGAGACGTTTCCGACCCCATAAAGTATATATATTCTTGATCAGCATCACTAGGTGAGTAGATCTAGCCATGTCAGTCCGTCTGTCCGCCTGTCCGTCCGTTTCTACGCAAACTAGTCTCTCAGTTTTGAAGCTATCGGAATGAAACTTTCACAAAAGTCTTATTTCTATTGCAGGTAGTATATATGTCGGAACCGACCGGATCGGACAACTATATCTTATAGCTCCCATAGGAAGGATCGAAAAAAAAAACGGAAAAAAATTATAGCTCCGATGTTTTTTGAAATATTACCTTCTACTCTTGGGAGTATTTATACCCGTTACTCGTAGAGTAAAAGGGTATATTGTATTCGTGCAAAAGTATGTAACAGCTAGAAGGAAGCGTTTCCGACCCTACAAAGTATATATATTCTTGATCAGGGTCACTAGCCGAGTCGATATAGCCATGTCCGTCTGTCTGTCCGTATGAACGCTGAGATCTCGGAAACTATAAAAGCTAGAGGATTGGTATTTGGCATGAAGATTCTTGGAGTTCCTACGCAGCGCAAGTTTGTTTCAAGAAGGTGCCACGCCCCCTCTAACGCCCACAATCGCTTATATACGGTTTTTAAAATTTAAATATTTCGGAGAAGTAAAAATGCAGTTTTATTGTGTTTATCAATACCTATCGAAATGTAGAAGAAATTTTTCAAATCGGACCATTCGTTAAAAAGTTATGCGTTATCAAAGTTTCTATCTCCATCTCCCTCGCACTCCCTTTACCTGAGTAACGGGTATCTGATAGTCGGGGCACCCGACTATAACGTTCTCTCTTGTTTTCATTTTAAATTTCCGAATTTCGAATTTTTTTTTTTTAATCGGATCACTATATCATATAGCTGCCATAGGAACGATCGGAAAATTAGTGGGAATATAATAGGAAATAAATTATTGATTCGTTGCTTTTTATTGTAATCTCTTCTACTCTGGGATACGACTCTTTTTAAATATTTCAGAAATTCGATTTTGATTTTATCAAAATCGAGCTACTATATCATATAGCTGCCATAGGAACGATCGGAAATAAGAGAAATAATAGGAAATTTAACATTTTTGCGATTTGTAAATTAATAGGAATGATCTGCAAGGGTATATAAGCTTCGGCTGGCCGAAGCTAGCTTCCTTTCTTGTTTTTTTAAAGATTAGAGTGCAAATGTCTTTTTTATATATAACGTGTGGGTTTGAACAATTAAGAAATGAAAAGTAAGCCAGTGCACAAATGAACAACTGAACAAGTGAGATGACTCATTTAAAACAAGAAAGGAAGGTAACTTCGGCAGGCCGAAGTTTGTATACCCTTGCAGTTCAAATACATACTTACCTTCTTTGAGAGCTTCAAACGCTTTATCTCGATGGGTCCTGTTTAGGTATATCAGATGTATATTGGCCATTTTTTAGATTTGGTTTTTAAAATGTCAGAAATTAAAATGCGTACTTTATAATGAAAACCGTATAATGTTCGAATATTCCTATGAGAGCCATAAGATATAGTGATAGCTTTAAAACTGAAAGACTAGTTCGCATAGAAACGGACAGACGGACATGTCTATTGGGTGGGCAAGAAAGTCATGTCATTTTTTTTAGTAATCGTTTTTAATCTAATTTATTTACGACTAATCGAGCACCAGGGTCACACTTTTTACTATCGTTTTAAAGCTTATTGTCTTAGGTACTATCGATGAAAACTGGTAATTATTCGATAACATTTGTGGAAGCTATAGCAAATTAAACATGGAGGATCAAAGTGAGCAATTTCATATTTTGCATATTTTGCTTTTTTATTTCCGAAAAGGAAAAAAAGCGGTCGAAGCTCGCGAAAAATTGTGCGAAGTGTATGGTAAAGATGCCATGAGTGATCGCCAATGTCTGCGCTGGTTTGCCAAATTCAGGCTTGGAGATTTTTGAGTTAAAGACGCCCCAAGTTCTGGTGGACCATCGGCCGTTTTTGACGAACAAATTCAGGCTTTGCTGGATGAAAACCGACGTTATTCAACGCGGGAGATGTCAGAGAAGCTCAGTGTGTCGCATACAACGGTTGAAAACCATTTGAAGAAACTTGCCTACGTAAACAAGCTCGATGTTTGGGTTCCGCATAACTTAAAGGAAATTCACTTAACTAAGCGTATCAATATCTGCCATTCTCTGCTGCAACGGATTAAAAACGATCCTTTTTTGAAGCGGATCATTACTGGCGACGAAAAGTGGGTTGTTTACAATAATGTCCAACGAAAAAGACCATGGAGCAAGAAAGATGAGCCAGCCCAAGCCACATCAAAGGCTGATATCCATCAGAGGAAAGTTATGTTGTCTGTTTGGTGGAATTGGAAGGGTGTGGTGCACTTTGAGCTGCTGGGACGGAATGAAACCATCAATTCATGTGTACTGTCGCCAGCTATCCAATTTGGCGGTAAAAATTAAAGAAAAGGAGCCGGCACTAGCTAATCGCAAGGGTATAGTTTTTCACCATGACAACGCTAGGCCCCACACATCTTTGGTCACTCGGCAAACATTAACGGAGCTGAATTGGGAAGTGCTACCACATCCACCTTATAGTCCGGACTTAGCACCTTCAGATTACCATTTGTTTCGCTCTCTTTGTGACCCTATAAAGCAGGGACCGAAAATAATGATTATTTTTATTTCTCTAATCTTCACCAAAATAATTATATTTGTCCAATCTACGCATTCCCGCCATGATTTTTAAATTTATGATTTTTATCTTTTTTTCAATGGTAGGGGAGAAAGGGGCTCCAATAGTAAAAGGGGGGCAATAGTATGTGGCCCTAGCAGCCAAACGTCTCGTTTAAATTCCGCGCCATTTTTACTGATGCAGCATTAAAAATTTGAGCTTTAAGCGCCATCAGTTGAAGAAATTACGGACCAATTTCCGTTAATGTCAAGTTTGTGAAAATAGATATTTTGAAAAAATTATTTTCTGAAGGGAAATTACATGCCGAACGCGTTTCTCTTACTAAATATTTTGTTGGTCTTCAAGCTTCGCGGTATTTAGCAAAACTTCAATCATTCCTTCTGGGGTAAAAACAGTAGAGGGATCATTATAATAACACATGGTCTTTTTTATGACTTCTGCCGGTTGGTAAAACTATTGGTCATAGTCGCAGTATTGGTTGCGCTCATGGTCGAATTTGTAAGCGAGAGTTTGATGAGCCAGATTGCAGTCAAACTGAGCAAAATGGCCTAAGTCGCGGTTAAGGGTGGCAAAAAAAAAAAATTGACAGCGCGAAATTTTTAAGGAATAATGGAATTGTAGAAATAAAGGAAAATAATAAACTTACAAAAATATGGAACTCCGCGTCAAACAGCAATAACCTTTTTTTTATATCAAAGAAAGGTTAGAAAAAAAACCACAACAAATGTTCTCCATTTTTGATCGAAGGATTAGCGTCCAAAGAGTCCAATAAAATTTTATGAAAATTATCTCTTCTATCCTTTTCCGTTAACAGCGATAGTAAGTTTCGTACGTTATTACCCCAGTACTGTGGCTAGACTGGATTAAAAAGTATGTTGACATTTTGCAACGTTCATCGAAGGCTTTCCAATTGACTTCAAAATGATGTAGGAAAAAGTTATAGCCAAAAGAACTGCCTTTCCGATGATACCAGTCTCATTCCAAGGGCTCTTTATTTATAGCTGCTATGTCTAACTAAACTTTTCCTCCTATTAGAGCCCCCTTTTCCTCTATTATAAAATTTAACATTTAAAAAATACCGTTAACAGCGATAGTAAGTTTCGTACGTTATTACCCCAGTACTGTGGCTAGACTGGATTAAAAAGTATGTTGACATTTTGCAACGTTCATCGAAGGCTTTCCAATTGACTTCAAAATGATGTAGGAAAAAGTTATAGCCAAAAGAACAGCCTTTCCGATGATACCAGTCTCATTCCAAGGGCTCTTTATTTATAGCTGCTATCTAAATTAATATATAATTGTAAACTAATAATACGGTCAGTAGCAAATTCCACCCAGAACGGATTGACATAAAAATCTAAAAAAATCACATTAATTACTAAAATAATTAGGAGCCGCGTGTGAGGTACAAATTAGAACATAAAACAAGAGAGAACGCTATAGTCGGGTGCCCCGACAATCAGATACCCGTTACTCAGGTAAAGGGAGTGCGAGGGAGATGGAGATAGAAACTTTGAACACGCATAACTTTTTAACGAATGGTCCGATTTTAAAAATTTCTTCTACATTTCGATAGGTATTGGTAAACACAATAAAACTGCATTTTTACTTTTCCGAAATATTGAAATTTTTAAAATCGTATATAAGCGATTGTGGGCGTTAGAGGGGGCGTGGCACCCTTTTGAAACAAACTTGCGCTGCGTAGGAACTCCAAGAATCTTCATGCCAAATACCAATCGTCTAGCTTTTATAGTTTCCGAGATCTCAGCGTTCATACAGACAGACAGACAGACGGACAGACAGACGGACAGACAGACGGACAGACAGACGGACAGACAGACGGACAGACAGACGGACAGACAGACGGACAGACAGACGGACAGACAGACGGACAGACAGACGGACAGACGGACATGGCTAGATCGACTCGGCTAGTGATCCTGATCAAGAATATATATACTTTATGGGGTCGGAAACGCTTCCTTCTAGCTGTTACATACTTTTGCACGAATACAATATACCCTTTTACTCTACGAGTAACGGGTATAACGACCCCAAAGGGCCCCCAAATTCGATTGGTTTTTTTTTAAATTTCTTTCTTTTGCCATTTCTCTGTTATAAATGTTGTTAAAATGGTTTAAAAATGTGATGTTCATAATCTTATGGCATACCCGCCAATAAGTGCATTTAAATTTTTTGGAGATTCGGCATCCTTCACCAAGTCCCCAAAATTTTCAAATTTTGTTGTGCCACTCTAACGTCATTGCCTGCACATATGTATGTATGTATGTTCTGCTGGCGCACTTTGCAAAAGTCGTACATATATGTATGTTTGCACTTTAAATGTGACCGCGCAAGGGGAATATTAAAATACCACAGTCATAACACATTTAAAATGCGCGGTTAAAAAATCGATAAAATCGCAAATCTTTTCTTTTGCGCCTTTTTTTTTAGGTAAAGCCTAGTACTCAGTACGACGAAAACTTCTAGCTAAGCATAGGAGTAAGCGAGAGGCAAATAGGTAGCTAACGCCTTTAGCTGGGACTTTTTCCCACCTCGGTACTCAGTTGAGCTAAGGAAATAGTAAGGAAATACCAAAAAAATACCAGATTTAGCGGATGAATTCCCGATGAACGCCTTTAGCCGCGGCTCAAAGAATAGAAAATTTGATCTTTGGCTGTGTTTGTGCAGAAGCGGTGTGCCAATAACACATTATAAATGGAAGGAAACCCCGAAAACCAATGGAAAAGTGCCTGTAGATTTGCGGCAATAATATCGCCATGCCAACAGCGAATTTATTTGCGACCCAAGTCGGCTCAACATTTTGTAATATTTTAAAATTGGCGCCAGTTGATGTTTGCTGTTTGTCAACAAACCCAGTAAGACCATGCTACATGCATTGCGGATGAACTACAAAAACTTCGGCCACACTAAAAGATTAATATTTTTCGACTAGTAAAACTCTTAGCCGAACTGAGTACTAGGCTTAAGCCTAGGCTTAAGTTTTTGTAGTTCATCCGCAATGCATGTAGCATGGTCTTACTGGGTTTGTAGACAAACAGCAAACATCAACTGGCGCCAATTTTAAAATATTACAAAATGTTGAGCCGACCTGGGTCGCAAGAGTTAAATTCGCTGTTGGCATGGCGAAATGTATTGCCGCAACTCCTACAGGCAGTTTTTCATTGGTTTTTGGGGTTTTCCTTACATTTATAATTTGTTATTGGCACACCGCTTCTGCACAAACGCAGCCAAAGATCAAATTTTCTATTCTTTGGGCCGCGGCTAAAGGCGTTCATCGGAATTCATCCGCTAAATCTGGTATTTTTTTGGTATTTTCTTACTATTTCCTTAGCTCAACTGAGTACCGAGGTGGGTAAAAGTCCCAGCTAAAGGCGTTAGCTACCTATTTGCCTCTCGCTTACTCCTATGCTTAGCTAGCAGTTTTCGTCGTACTGAGTACTAGGCTTTAAACGTTAAATTTTAAAATATCGGTAGCCTTACAGAAATTCCATTAAGCTGAATTTTACAGTCGAAATTTTCCTTAAAATTGCTTTTGTTTTTAAAATGCAATAGCCTGATCAGCAAACTATTTATTAGTTTTCAAATGTTGAGTTATCGACAAACTTTGGATTTGTAAAAAACAAAAACAAACAATGATTCGCTCTCCCACCGGGAAAGTGCGAAGGTGGTTCTTTGTGTGTTGGAAATCCTCTTCCTTTTAGCAAAAAATGTTGGAAATCCTGTATTTTTTAGCAGGCGACGGTGTAGGGAATTTGAAATTCCTTTGGAAAACCACATAGAAACCTCATTTCCCCCTTACTTTTTGTGTCACCCCCGTGTATTTCGAAACCAGAGACGGAAGAAATGTAAGGGGTGAATGAGGTTTAGTCCCTTCCGCTTGTATGGAAAAACCTGATGAAAATATGTTATTTTCCAGAGGAATTTTCCCGGTGGGCTGCTATGTACACACACACGCACAAAATATATATATCCAAAAAATGCGTATTTTACACACACAGCCATTACCCACCGGGAAAGTGCGAAGGTGGTTCTTTGTGTGTTGGAAATCCTCTTCCTTTTAGCAAAAAATGTTGGAAATCCTGCATTTTTTAGCAGGCGACGGTGTAGGGAATTTGAAATTCCTTTGGAAAACCACATAGAAACCTCATTTCCCCCTTACTTTTTGTGTCACCCCCGTGTATTTCGAAACCAGAGACGGAAGAAATGTAAGGGGTGAATGAGGTTTAGTCCCTTCCGCTTGTATGGAAAAACCTGATGAAAATATGTTATTTTCCAGAGGAATTTTCCCGGTGGGTAGATACATATATGCGTGTGTACGTTTATGTGTGTGCATTGCAGCTGACTAAGGAATTGAGATTCGCTCAAATTCAAATTCAATATAATACTGATATCCTTTTGCTAACAGAATATTTCATTTACATTTCCACAACAGATTTAAGACATTTTGTAACCGATTTTTGTGAACTAAAATTCAAATCGCATTGATAATATTAAAAGAACATTAAATATTCAAACCAATTAATTCTCTTGCTCTTTATTATACGTCCCTCATATTGTTTAAAGAAATGCAAATGTTTAAACAATTTGATTCATATTCTTAATATAATTCTAATCAAGGTGAAAAATTAATGAAAATAAAAATAGCGAAACAAAATATCAATGGTAAAATGCAGTAACATCGAATTGAGTTTCTTGATTCCTTTTCTTAAATTAGTCAAATACATAAAGCAAAACATTGCTCCGCATAAATATTTGATTCCTTTATAAGAGTTGTCTACTGTGGATACCTTCCAAAAATCCCCCGATAGCAAATTCGCCAAGAGTATTTGGTTTGTATTTTTGTTACCCATGTGCATAATATGACCTTTGCTACATTCTTAGGTAACTTATTAATTATCAAGAAATAACTTCTTTACAAAGAGTAAACATTATTCGGTTTAAGTAGTTTAAAAATTGCATCTTTAAAAAACAAAAATACAGGGGCAATTAACAAAGGAGAAAAGGTAGAACGAGGTAGCATGGCCAAGATGAAGAGGTTTTGTTTTGAAGGACCGATGAAATAAAATCCACCCTAAAATTATTCTTCCTTTGGCATTCTATTCAAAAATGTCCACTTGCTTCAATTTTTTTTAATTTGAATTGGAGACAGTAATTTTTTCAACTGTCAAAGGATAAACATCTGATCACATTTTGAAGCGTTTGTAACATTTCAAGGCGAACTCACATTAAAACAAGAAAGGAAGCTAGCTTATATACCCTTGCAGATCATTCTATTAATTTACAAATCGCAAAAATGTTAAATTTCCTATTATTTCACATAAATTTTTCGATCGTTTCTATGGCAGCTAAATGATATAGTAGTTCGATCTTTTTAAAATTAAAATCGAAATTCGGAAATATTTAAAAATAGTCAAATCCCAGAGTAGAAGAGAATGTAATAAAAATCAACAAAGATATAATTTTTTTCCTATTAATTTCCATTTAATTTTGCGACCGTTCCGATGGCAGCTATATGATATAGTGATCCGATTTTTTAAATATTTAATTCGAAATTCAGAAATATATAAAAAATAATATTCCCAAGATTAGAAGGTAATACTTAAAAAAACGCCGAAGCTAGAATTTTTTTAACGTTTTTTTTCCGATCCTTCCTATGGGAGCTATAGGACATAGTTGTCCGATCCGGTCGGTTCCGACTTATATACTACCTGCAATAGTAAGAAGACTTTTGGGAAAGTTTTATCCCGATAGCTTAAAAACTGAGAGACTAGTTTGCGTAGAAACAGACAGACGGATAGACGGACAGACGGACAGACGGACAGACAGACAGACGGACAGACGGACGGACAGACGGACATGGCTAGATCGACTCGTCGGAAACGTCTCCTTCACTGCGTTGCAAACTTCTGACTGAAATCATAATACCCTCTGCAAGGGTATAAATATTCCCTCAAATTTCTTAAATCTTAAACAAAATTATTATTTTGGTTGTTGGAAAGCTTGTAAATCCTTTAGCAATTTTTTGTTGCATTTTTTTTTAGAAAACAAGTTTGTATTCTAGATTTAAACGCTAATCGATTTGGAATTGAAATACGAACCTAACGCGGCGTGATAACCCATATTTTGGCAGTGTGTTTTGGACAAAGTACTGCTTTGAAATACATATTTTTGTACTCTTCATTCATACAAAAAAAATCTATAAATTTATCTGGCTAAGGGCAGCAATGGTCAAAACTCTCCGAAATTGAAAAAGAGTTTAATATTTTTAACATGTAAATTTAATCAAATTCGTATCTTATCAATTTTTTTCTCAAAAAATGTTTTTTAGAATAATGTTTTAAGGCTTCAATGGCAATGGATTGGGAATTTAATTACATGCTCAACGCAGTATAACATTCTATATTTAAACAATATGTTTTGGACAAAGTACTAATGTTTTGAAGAAAATTAGTGTAAGGATTTGTGTCGAAAAAAGAATTTATTTGTTTCTACTTTGTCCATTTGTTAACTTATGCCAACAATCCAAAAGAATTTAAGAAAGATTAAAAAAAACACATAAGGTTTTTTTTTCAAGTTTTTGTATTTTTATACCCGTTACTCGTAGAGTTAAACGGTATATTGTATTCGTGCAAAAGTATGTAACAGGGAGAAGGAAGCGTTTCCGACCCCATAAAGTATATATATTCTTGATCAGGGTCACTAGCCGAGTCGATCTAGCCATGTCCGTCTGTCCGTCCGTCCGTCTGTCTGTCTGTCTGTCTGTCTGTCTGTCGATCTGTATGAACGCTGAGATCTCGGAAACTATAAAAGCTAGAAGGTTGAGATTTCACACACATATTCTTGGGCTTCCTACGCAGCGCAAGTTTGTTTCATCGAGGTGCCACGCCCCCCCTAACGCCCACAAACGATTTTCAAATGTGTCTGGAGGCCACATCGTTTAAGATTTTAAAAATATATAAACGCAATTTTATAGTGTTTATTAATACCTATCGAAATGTAGAAGACATTTTTCAAATCGGACCATTCATTAAAAAGTTATACGCAATCAAAATTGTTTATATATCTATCTCCATCGCCCCAATAGATAGTCGGGACACCAACCCGAGTACAGCGTTCGCACTCCCTTTAGCTGAGTGACGGGTATTAGATAGTCGGGACACCAACCCGACTATAGCGTTCTCTCTTGTTTTCAATTTTAATTTCCGCAGGCGAAGCTGCGGGCTACAGACCCTGCTAGTGTCTAACTAAACTTTTCCTCCTATTAGAGCCCCCTTTTCCTCTATTATAAAATTAACATTTAAAAAATAGATTATAGTTTGCTAAATTGAGATTGTAAGTGAGATTTCTCCCCAAATACAACAATTTTATTAAGCTCCAACACAACGCTAGATGGAAACATTACAAACAAGAGATGTGGCCTCCAGACACATTTGAACGCTGAGATCTCGGAAACTACAGAAGCTAGAAAGTTGGGATTACCCACACATATTCTTGGGCTTCCTACGCAGCGCAAGTTTGTTTCATCGAGGTGCCACGCCCCCCATAATGCCCACAATCGCCATAAACGATTTTCAAATGTGTCTGGAGGCCACATCTTTTAAGATTTTAAAAATATATAAACGCAATTTTATAGTGTTTATTAATACCTATCGAAATGTAGAAGACATTTTTCAAATCGGACCATTCATTAAAAAGTTATACGCAATCAAAATTGTTTATATATCTATCTCCCTCGCACTCCCTTTAGCTGAGTTACGATTATTAGGTAGTCGGGACACCAACCCGAGTACAGCGTTCGCACTCCCTTTAGCTGAGTGACGAGTATATAAAAGGGTATAGAAGCGTTTCCGACCCTATAAAGTATATATATTCTTGATCAGGGTCACTAGCCGAGTCGATATAGCCTTGTCCGTCTGTCCGTTTGTCTGTCCGTATGAACGCTGAGATCTCGGAAACTATAAAAGGTAGAGGATTGGTATTTGGCATGAAGATTCTTAGAGTTCCTACGCAGCGCAAGTTTGTTTCAAGAAGGTGCCACGCCCCCTCTAACGCCCACAATCGCTTATATACGATTTTAAAAATTTAAATATTTCGAAAAGGTAAAAATTCTGTTTTGTTGTGTTTATCAATACCTATCGAAATGTAGAAGAAATTTTTCAAATCGGACCATTTGTTAAAAAGTTATGCGGGATCAAAGTTTCTATCTCCATCTCCCTCGCACTCCCTTTACCTGAGTAACGGATATCTGATAGTCGAGGCACCCGACTATAACGTTCTCTCTTGTTTTTTGATTATTAATATCAAACTTATGAAATTTTATGAGCAATCAAAGCTTTTTACGAAAGATGGCGCCAGTTTGAAACATCTGTCTCTGTTGCTCTGGGAACCACACTTTTGAAGCTAGATAGTAAAAAAGTTCCATTCATATTCCATTTGTGCCTTTAAGGACCATATTTGCTTCAGACAAGTGCCACGCCCACAAAATCCTTCAATGCTACAATCGGTCCGCATTTTTAGAGAGTTGGATTATCAATTCTCATCAAAACATTGTTTAAATATGGGCAATCAAAGTTTCATATCTCCATCTCCCTTGCACTCCCTTTAGCTGAGTAACTGGTATCTGATACCGACTATAGCGTTCTTTCTTGTTTTCCTTGGATAGTTGAGTTTATTCTATAGGATGAAGAAGAGTTCCAAAACCGCGGAAAGAATTTGCAAATACTTAAATTGTATACTTCTTGGCCAAGAGAGTATTTGAGAAAATATTTTCTTCATACGCCTAGTACACATTTTTAAGAAAGTGTAAAGTTGTACGTTGTTCCTCTAAGCCGTTCCCGAGATATACTAATTATACCCGTTACTCGTAGAGTAAAAGGGTACATTGTATTCGTGCAAAAGTATGTAACAGGTAGAAGGAAGCGTTTCCGACCCCATAAAGTATATAAATTTTTGATCAGGATCACTAGCCGAGTCGATCTAGCCATGTCCGTCTGTCTGTCCGTATGAACGCTGAGATCTCGGGAACTACAAAAGCTAGAAAGTTTTCTAATCGGACCACTCATTAAAAAGTTATGCGCAATCAAAAAATTTTTTATATCCATCTCATCGCACTCCATCTCCCTCGCACTCTGTTAGTATAGAAGCCCTAGAACACGAAAATACTACTAACTTTTTCTAGATTTTAAATATCTGATTTAGCTATTTTTTTACCCATCTGCCATCATCACTCATTTTTGTTTACATGTCTCCGCTTGGGATAAAACTTAAATTTGGACTCTGTCGACCAAAAAAAAGGGAAAAAATGCTAACTTCAAAAATCCACCATAAATTTAACTTTCCATTATAGTGTTTATTAATACCTATCGAAATGAAGAAGTCATTTTTCAAATCGGACCATTCATTAAAAAGTTATACGCAATCAAAATTGTTTATATATCTATCTCCCTCGCACTCCCTTTAGCTGAGTTACGATTATTAGATGGTCGGGACACCAACCCGAGTACAGCGTTCGCACTCTCTTTAGCTGAGTGACGGGTATTAGATAGTCGGGACACCAACCCGACTATAGCGTTCTCTCTTGTTTTTTTTGTACCCGTTACTCGTAGACTAAAATGGTATATTGTATTCGTGCAAAAGTATGTAACAGGTAGAAGAAAGCGTTTCCGACCCCATTCTTGATCAGGATCTCTAGCCGAGTCGATCTAGCCATGTCCGTCTGTCTGTCCGTCTGTGTGTCCGTATGAACGCTGAGATCTCGTGAACTACAAAAGCTAGAAGGTTTTCTAATCGGACCATTCATTAAAAAGTTATGCGCAATCAAAAAATTTTTTATATCCATCTCATCGCACTCCATCTCCCTCGCACTCTGTTAGTATAGAAGCCCTAGAACACGAAAATACTACTAACTTTTTCTAGATTTTAAATATCTGATTTAGCTATTTTTTTACCCATCTGCCATCATCACTCATTTTTGTTTACATGTCTCCGCTTGGGATAAAACTTAAATTTGGACTCTGTCGACCAAAAAAAAGGGAAAAAATGCTAACTTCAAAAATCCACCATAAATTTAACTTTCCATGAATTTGGGCCATACCCGGCTTGTTTTATTCGGTAGAATGCAAACTTTAAGTTTGTACCCATATTGATTTTTTTCGCCATTACTTATCCAATCATATTGATCTGTATGGCAAAGTTAAGCTCTGATCTATTGTCTTTAAAATTAAACGAAAACTGGTCCAATTGGGCTGATATGTGCCGAGATATAGGAAGAAATTTCTAAAAAGTTTGGAATTTAACATTTTGAACGTGTAAGTATGTAAAGTATATATATTCTTGATCAGGATCACTAGCCGAGTCAATCTAGCCATGTCTGCCTGTCTGTCTGTTTGTATGAACGCTGAGATCTCGGAAACTACAAAAGCTAGAAAGTTGGGATTACCCACACATATTCTTGGGCTTCCTACGCAGCGCAAGTTTGATTCATCGAGGTGTCACGCCCCCCCTAACGCCCACAATCGCCATAAACGATTTTCAAATGTGTCTGGAGGCCACATCTTTTAAGATTTTAAAAATATATATTTTATAGTGTTTATGAATACCTATCGAAATGTAGAAGACATTTTTCAAATCGGACCATTCATTAAAAAGTTATACGCAATCAAAATTGTTTATATATCTATCTCCCTCGCACTCCCTTTAGCTGAGTTACGATTATTAGATGGTCGGGACACCAACCCGAGTACAGCGTTCGCACTCTCTTTAGCTGAGTGACGGGTATTAGATAGTCGGGACACCAACCCGACTATAGCGTTCTCTCTTGTTTTTTTTGTACCCGTTACTCGTAGACTAAAATGGTATATTGTATTCGTGCAAAAGTATGTAACAGGTAGAAGAAAGCGTTTCCGACCCCATTCTTGATCAGGATCTCTAGCCGAGTCGATCTAGCCATGTCCGTCTGTCTGTCCGTCTGTGTGTCCGTATGAACGCTGAGATCTCGTGAACTACAAAAGCTAGAAGGTTTTCTAATCGGACCATTCATTAAAAAGTTATCCGCAATCAAAAAATTTTTTTATAACCATCTCATCGCACTCTATCTCCCTCGCACTCTGTTAGTATAGGAGCTCTAGATCACGAAAATACCACTAACTTTTTTAATTTTCTAGATTTAAAATATCTGATTTAGCTATTTTTTGACCCGTCTGCCATCACCACTCATTTTGGTTTACACGTCGCCGCCTGGGATAAAACTTAAATTTGGACTATATATATATTCTTGATCAGGATCACTAGCCGAGTCGATCTAGCCATGTCTGCCTGTCTGTCTGTTTGTATGAACGCTGAGATCTCGAAAACTACAAAAGCTAGAAAGTTGGTTTTGATAATGATGATTCTTGGGCTTCCTACGCAGCGCGAGTTTTTGACATCGAGGTGCCACGCCCCCCTCAACGCCCACGATTTTGTCTGTCTGGCGGCCACATCTTTTAAGATTTTAAAAATGTTTAAATGCAGTTTTATAGTATTTATTAATACCTTAATCGAAATGTAGAAGACATTTTTCAACTCGGACCATACATTAAATAGTTATGCGCAATCAAAGTTTTATATCTCCATCTCCCTCGCACTGCCAGCTGAGTGACGGGTATCAGATAGACGGGACACCCGACTATAGCGTTCTTTCTTGTTTTTATATCCTTGCAGAGAGTATTATAATTTTGGTCAGAAGTTTGTAACGCAGTGAAGGAGACATAAAGTATATATATTCTTGATCAGGATCAATAGGGGAGTCGATATAGCCATGTCCGCCTGTCCGTCTGACCGTCTGTCCGTTTGTTTTAATACCGTTTGCGAGCTCAGTTTAAAAGCTAGCGACTTAAAACTTTCACAGTCATCCTAAAACATGTGTACGCAGATCAAGTTTGAAAATCGACCCGATCGGACGTCTATATCCTATAGCTCCCATATGAACTATCGGATATAACTTGCAAAATTGAAGAAATTTTGCACAGTGAAAAAGCTATTGACATGAATCTTTCCAATCTTTCTTATCCTATAGCTCCCATAGGAACAATAGGGAGAAAAATTTTAAAATGTATTAATTCATGTTGCTATTGTAGTCAAATTTTAATTCGTGAAATCTGCAAGGGTATTTAAACTTCGGCTTGCCGAAGTTAGCTTCCGTCCTCGTTTATAATATTTTTTGTTTAGTAGCTAACAAAAAACACCGAAGCTAGAATTTTTTTTCCATTATTCTTCCGATTATTCTTATGGGAGCTATAGGATATAGTTGTCCGATTCGGCTGGTTCCGACTTATATACTACCTGCAATAGAAAGAAGACTTTTGGGAAAGTTTCAACCCGATAGCTTCAAAACTGAGAGACTAGGTTGCGTAGAAACGGGCAGACAGACGGACGGACAGACTGGCATGTCTAGATCGACTCGTCTTGTGATGCTGATCAATAATATATATACTTTGTAGGGTCGGAAACGTCTCCATCACTGCGTTGCAAACTTCTGACTGAAATCATAATACCCTCTGCAAGGGTATACAAATTGTGGACCGATCTTATTGAAACATACCTTATGTTGTAGGAAATTTTATCAGCTACTAAACCAAAAATATTATAAAAAACAAGAGAGAACGCTTGTTTGCTCGCAGGGTCAAAATTGCAACTTCGCGAACCCACTGGATTTATCAAAAATCGAAACGAAAAATGTGTAGCCGGCTTCTTTTCCAAGTGTGTGTGCTTTATTCCAAGAGTTTCGTTAACGATATCAGCTGGGCTACGCCCCTGCTCGCAGCTTTCGATAGTCAGGCATCGCAACGAACATAAAAAATAAAAGAATATAATGAAATGACCAAACATCGCCCGCGTTGAAGCGCTGCAAGCCTTCAATCAATTGGTAGAGGTGCTAGTCGGTGTACTGATCGCTTGTGCACGCCTTGTTTGGTGTCTACTAGAGCAACGCGAACCTTGCTATCCGCTCCTTGCGTTACCTCTGTGACTCTGCCTAACAGCCACTTCTGTGGCGGTAAATTGTCTTCTTTGATGACGACGATAGTTCCTGGTCGAAGGTTGGCCGATTCCTTTGTCCACTTGACTCTTTGCTGCAGTCCCGCAATATAGTCACGAGACCAGTTTTGCCATAACCGTTGTTTAATGGCTGATATAAGGTGCCAGCGTTGAAGCTGCGTTAAGTCATCCTCCGGATGAGGAGGAACCGATCCTGGGGGTAGATACCAGGTATCAGAAAGTGGGCTGGAGTTATTGCCTCTTCGTCGTTGGGGTTGTTGCTGTCAGCTACTAGCGGACGCGAATTCAATACCGCTTCCACTTCAACTAGGATCGTTTGAACTTCGTCCTCCTTGAGTAAGGCATTTCCGACGGACTTCAAGAACAGATTCTTAGCGGACTTGACGGCCGCCTCCCATAGACCTCCAAAATGGGGAGCCCGGGGCGGAATGAACACGAACTCAACCTGGTGATGGACGCCGTACGTTCCCAATGTGTTGCGATACGTCCGGACATCGGAGGCCATTTCTTCAAGCATCCTTGCGGAACCGACAAAATTGGTTGCATTGTCGCAATACAGTCGTTCGAGCGGGCCGCGCCGTCCAACAAATCTGCTGAGACAGAGGATAAATGAGTTAGAAGTTAGATCTTTCAACAGTTCTAGGTGAACCGCTTTCGTGGAAAAACATATGAAGACTGCGACATACATTTTTAAAGCTG
>JBAMCF010000711.1:0-67500 GCA_037075285.1 Drosophila lutescens | reverse complement strand
TTTGAATAAGTCAAGGCATCTTATAAAATGCGAGTCATCAAGTATGTCTTTCTATGTATGTTCAGTTAATGTAGTTAATTTATTCGTTCTAGAGGTTGCCATGACTAATTTAAAATTTGACAACATTTAGGAGTAGATAATAAAAAAATATCTTTATGAAAAAGCTTTAAACCGAAATTAAAGCATTCAATGAACAATAGTTTCAATGAATAATTAAAATTAGTTCTATTTAAGATTTAATTCTCAGAATTGTTTTTCCATCAGAGAAATCTCAAAAATTTCGGGATTTTCAACTTTGGCGTCGAATTCCAAAGACATGGGCAATGGCTGACAGTCGGTATTATTTTTTAGGCATGCCGTGATGTATTGAGAGCAGATTTAAGCGAAAATAATTAAGGTACCTACGTTGAATTCTACGGGCCACATAATTCCAAATGTCGGCAAACATCGGATTTTTGTATTCTTAGCTATACCGTGGAACCTGTAGCTGATGGAACATAAGTTTGTATGGGACTTTTACTCAGGAGCACCCAATTATCATGGAAAACTATAAATGGTTCTTGGAAATTTCACAAAGTTCAGTTTTGTGTTCCTGTGTAATATATATACTTTAAAGGGTCGGAAATGCTTCCTACTTCCTGTTACATACTTTCCAACGATGATGGACGTTGATGCACTACGAGACGTACAAACAAGTGGCCCAACGACACCAAGCACGTGCTTGTTACGCTTTTATCAATTTGGGCAGAAATTTGGGCGAGGAAGAATTAAATCGGGACACATAATGCAAATAAATATGCAATTAGGAGTGAAGCAAATGATTTAAAATATAAGTTTTTATTACCGGGATAGAAGTTGAAGTGCAAATTAAATGATAAAGGATGTTATAATTATTACAACATCGTGGCAAATTAAGAGGAACATTAAAAGTTAAGCGGCTTACAAGTTCTGCAGAATCAATATCACCTCTTATAAGATTATGCATAAAAATAGTACCAAGCATTTTTGTACGATTTGCGTGTCGGTAAATTAACCAATAATAATCGTTTTTACGGTACGAGTAACGTAGAGTAAAAGTTGGAAAGTATGCAACAGGCAGCAGGAAGCGTTTCCGACCCCTTAAAGTGCAAATATATTTGTTGAGGATCCCTAGCCGAGTCGATCTAGCCATGTCATCTGTCTGTCTATCCGTCCGTATGAACGCTGAGATCTCGGAAACTACAAAAACTAGAAGATTGGAATTTAAGACTGATGGGAATCCTGCGCAGCGAAAGTATGTTTCATGAAGGATCCCTATCGCCCTCATTCGCCTTAAACGACCTTAAATTTTTTCTAGATTTTGTAAAAAAATAAATGCCATTTTGTAACGGGTATTTGATAGGCGATGTACTCGACTATAGCGTTCTTTCTTGTTTTATCTTGTAGTATACAGTTTTAAGAATAACTAAAAAAAACAATTTTTTTAAAATTATTTTTCTTGACTGCTTTATGTGGGTAGTATGCACTGTGAAAATTTCAAATTGATCGGACTAATACTTCAAAAAGTATGAGCTTTGTAAGTTTCGTTTTGTAAGTCATTTGCTCTAAAGCAGGAGTGCTCAAAACTGCCTTATGGCAATGCATTTACAAATACAATTGAAAGAAAAACACTCGAACAATGGAAAGTTGTTGGCTTGGCCGATACGGACAGCGGCACAGGGAAAAACTTGCGTGTGCCCTAGGAGAGTATGGCAAGTGCCGCTCGGTATGCTAAGGTCCAAACCAAAAACAAAAAACGCATTTTCGACTTTAAAAATCGTTAAGAAATCTAAAATTAAAAAATTTAAAATCGCTCTGTCCACGGGCAGGGTTTTTTTTAATTCTTAAACGAAATTTAAAAACAAAATGGAAATCCAATTTTTTTTTCTGAGATACAGTGAACACCGCAAAACTCAATTTTTAAGTGTTCCAGAAATCGCTTTGCCATCGATTAGCCGATAGCATCGGCAATAAAATAAGTGGATGTTATTCAAATGACTCTTAACAATTTACAAAAGGTTTAAATTAAATACAATCTGACCAGTTTTCATAAAAATATCGCAAAGTTAGTTGATTTTTTGATTCCCCATTCTTTAAGTATATAACTTCTTTGTCTGCAAAGTTATTCTTAGCTTCGGACCCCGAAGCATTATTCTTAAAACAAAAAAATTGATATACAATTAAAAATGTGTTTCAGGCTGTTATTATTAGACCTCGGATTTTACATACTTGTCAATTTATGGTCAGATTTTTACCAAATTTTTTATTTTTAATGTATAATAAACTCGGATGCATATTAAAAACATGCAAAATATATATGTCACAAATATTCAAAAAATATGAATAATACGCAAAGTATATTAAACAAGTCAGTTTTTTTGGCATAAAGGTACAAATTTAAAGTTACTAAATTTAAAACAAATACATTTTTTAAATACTAAAATAATTAAACTTAAAAAAAAAAATTTCGCGCCACCGTTGTAGCTGATCAAAGTCTATCGATTAAACAGCTCAACTCAAAGAAAAAAGCGCGCTAATTTTACTCCAGAGTTTCCCGACGTGCAAAGTGTTTAGAGGGCTAAAAAATAAACAAAAATACACAGAGAAAATTAAACAACGTTTTAGGTGCCGTTTTTATATAAAAACGTTTTAAAAATAATAATGAAAACGTTTTTAAAATGCAAAGTAAAATAAAATTTGTATGAAGCCTTTTACTTTTAAAAATGTTTCACCCCTTATTTTGCCCCTAAAACTTTTGATAATTTTCTCTGTGTATGTGTTGTAACTGTTTGCATTGTCCAGTTATTTAATGTCTTGTGTATGTCTCTTTTAGCCGAAAACTAAGCTTTAGTTAAAAATCTACGCTAATCGACGCAAGGTTGTTATAGAATTGTATTAACAAAATGATAAAGAAACAAGTGTTATTATTGCTTTTTGCCCGTTTTTGGCCCTTTTAAGAAAAAACATCACCAAATTTTTAACTTCCTGGCTTTTTCTTCAGAGACTTAAGGTGGAGGATAATAACAATTTTTATTTAGTAACTATCATATCCTATCTTATATTTGTTTTCTAAATAAATATGTTTTCTATTAATAAAAAAATATTCTGAACATTTTTAGGGGGTTGACCATAATGGGGAGGGTGTGGGTGGCTGGCTGTGGGTGGTGTTTTTTCATAAAATGGATAAAACCGAAATTCAATTTGTGCATAAGGAGTATATATTCAAATTTTCAAGTCCCCATCTTTAAAACTACAGTTTATGCCAAAAAAACGGACTTTTTTCCCCACTGTGCATTGGTTGTTTCAGAAATCGTTGGTGTGGTATAGATTTGATAAAAGTGAACATTTTTACAACAATTTTCGTCATATGCTTTAAGAAAGAAATAAAGGTCACACCCGAATTAGTAAGGCTCAGATGACACATTCAATTTTTAGCGTCAATTTATTGTGACAAATTTTCATTTGTGTGAGTTTAAAGAAGTGCAAGCGAGTCAGGATTAATATGATATCGCGCCTTTATTATTGGTGTTAGTGGTAGGGCAGCCAAAAATATTTGATTCTTTCTCGCGCTCGTTTAAAGTCCCATTAAAGAAAAATTGCTACAATAAATTGACGTTAAAAAATGAATGTGTCATCTGAGCCTAAACATAGAGGGGATTCCCTAAACTGTTGAATAGCTGAACTGTTGAAAATTCAACAGAAAATTTCAGCAATGAAGGGAACGACCCAAAATGGTTCTTGTTGAATTTTCTAACAGCTGTTATTTGTTGAAAAGTTTCACGGAACTTAAAACATGTAAAATTCGATTTTTTTTGTTTCTTACTGACTAAAATTGTTAGCTAGGTAAGAAAAAGTATTAATAGAATTGCTAATTTGATTTTAAAGTAAATAATTCGAACTTATAATAGTAAAATGTTGCAGAGTTGCCATGACTTTTAGTAAAATAAGTTGACAACTCTGCTTTTCAACGATTCAACAAAATTTTCAACAGCCTCGAGGTTGTTGAATTGGTGAAATCGCTGAAATTTCTGAAAGTTGACTTTGTATTCAGCAATTCAACAGTTTAGGGATCCCTCATAGTCTTAAGAAATCGTTAAAAAAGCACTGCATCTTATCAGACTTATAAAGTATTAATAAATACGTGACCAACCTTACGACATTAATAGCATCGTTCATACTTTCTTGCTCTTTGTCGCGTGGCAATGTCAAATGTGTACTACGCAAGATATTTGGGGCAAATACTGTCGCTAGATTATTGCTATCCATTTTATTTCCAATCATTAAACAATTTCCGTCAGAAGAGCATATATCATCGCTATGTGCTGCCACTTTTGCTAGAAATACTAGTAAGACGTACAACGTGTCTCTGTGGGGTATAGGAAGTAATCTAATTAAATGTGATATAGCCTCTAGTTGCAAGCGTCTATTCCGTATACCTGAAATTAGTCGTTTTAAAGCTGGGTACATCACATGTTACAATATAATACATACGTTGCGTTTTTAAAAAAGTTGAATAGAGTCTGTCGCAAAGTAGTGGTTCTGGAAGGTCCCGTAGAAATTCTTTCAGCAGGGTTGCAACGTCGTGCGGGCATGTATCAACAGAAATCCTAAAATGACTATTCTTATCGAATTCTTCGCGCAACTAGTAGTTAAAGTTAAAATAAAAATACCGTACATTTTTAAATGATTCTTATCAACTTACTTGCTTCACTCTTTTTTTAGATGTGCTTACTCGAAAAAGCCCAACTTTTTGTAAACCATTCTCTTCTAAATATTCGATGCAGTTATTTACAAACATTGGCACCATAAGTAGTGGTTGATCTTGATACGGCTTTTCGAAACATAGTTCAGCGTTTCCGATTTCAAACTGGGATAGCGATGATGATGGTTTTGATATATTTGTTAAAGAGTCGCTAAAACAATCAGAGGGGTCCATGTATCCATATTCCAGGGACTTAGATGGTAAGCTTTCACATGACCTCACCTAAAAAGCGCAAGGTGTTACAATAATTAAAAGTTAAGGTATTCATTTGTAAATGCAATTACAAGAGAACCATGCATTTCCGCCGATAATCTTCTGCACGTAAATTCTTAAGTAATCGCGGTCCATCGAGGGTAATTTTATCGCGATTTTTGGGGCACAGGCCCCTCTTCTAGACTATTACCCCGCAAACTATTTATTAGTTTTCAAACGTTGAGTTTTTGACAAATTGTTGATTTGTAAAAAACATTAATTCGCTCCGCTGCACACACACATGGAGAAAAAATATATAAGCCACAAAATTAGTGGTAATACTTTATATTAGCGGACTCACCCCCGAAATTCGCGAAAAAATTATCCTCGATGGACCGCGATTTCTTAAGAATTTACGTGCAAATTGAACTTGGCGGTCGGCCATGGTTCTCTTGTAATTGCATTTTTAAGTTCCCGGTTTTGCTATAAAAACAAGTATGCTTTTCTAACGTTTGCTATAAAAATCATATATGTAAACTTTTCTTTTTTTGTCAATATAAGACTAATTTAAAATTCCAAAAATCTGAGTAATTTTATTTTATAGGTAACTAGTCCCCTAAACCGCGTAAAAATGATCCTCGATGGACAGCGATTTCTTAAGAACTCTCAAAACCGTGGATAACCGCATGTGTATTTATACCCGTTACTCGTAGAGTAAAAGGGTATATTGTATTCGTGCAAAAGTATGCAAAAGTATAAAGTATATATATTCTTGATCAGGGTCACTAGCCGAGTCGATATAGCCATGTCCGTCTGTCCGTCTGTCTGTCCGTCTGTCTGTCCGTCTGTCTGTCCGTCTGTCTGTCCGTCTGTCTGTCCGTCTGTTTGTCTGTCCGTATGAACGCTGAGATCTCGGAAACTACAAAAGCTAGAAGGTTGAGATTTCCCACACATATTCTTGGGTTTCCTACGCAGCGCAAGTTAATTTCAAAAAGATGCCACGCCCCCTCTAACGCCCACAATCGCCCACTAACAATTTTAAAATGTGTCTGGCGCCCACACCTTTAAAGATTTCCGAGAAGTATAATGCAATTTTGTTGTGTATATTTATACCTATCGAAACATTTTTCAAATCGGACCATTCATTAAAAAGTTATTCGCAATCAAAATTGTTTATATATCCATCTCCCTCGCACTCCCTTTAGTTGAGTGACGGGTATCAGATAGTCGGGACACCAACCCGACTATAGCGTTCTCTCTTGTTTTTGGTCAATTTAGGTGTTTAGAAGACACTTGACTTATAAAAAGCATCTCTTCTTACTTAACTTAACTTTGCCTTCACAAATTCTCATAAGTTTGCGGGCATTAATTTGTAAGTTTTTTTTGATGAGCTTTATGCCCTTGTAAATATGTTTCGCATTTAGCATAGGAATTTTTTTTAAGTGCATGTTTTTTAAATTTGTTTATTGAAACATTATCCAACTATTAAAATATTAACTATTATTTTAAGCACATGTTTTAGTTTTGGCCCTGATAAGATTCTTTGTGCTTTGTGATATAACATTTTGGAAGGAAAAATGGGCCAGGACTCGGTTTTTCTGTGTTATCCTTCACAGTTTATGCCATTTTTAATGAAGACGATCCAAAACCTAACCAATCGAACCGGTTTCCTTGACCGTTTTCCATTCAATATGTTTTTTTAAATATTTTTCTTTTCCAACTTGGAAAATTTTCCACATGTCCTTGTATTGCCAAATGGTAATCAATTTGATGTCTCGATATCAGGAAAAGTTAGTTTTAGTCAAATCTCATAAATATATCCTTCATACCCAAGAATATCAGCGAATCGTAACGTTTTACTTAAAGAAAACGGAAGTGGTGCTATTTTTTTTTCTGCCTTTTTTTTTACTTTTTTGACAATAATTTCGATACCCGTTTCAATTTTTTCAAATAGGTTGAATACTAATCAAGATAATAAAAACACTTCTTAAATAAAAATCCCCGTTTTCCACATATTTGTTTAAAATTTAGAAACTGCGACGAAGTGGTGCTTTTATTTTTTTCACCACTCTACAGTTGACATAAGGGATTCTTATGTTTCGAATTATTTAAGCATACTGTTGTTTCATGCAGGGCTCTATTATAGACACAGCATATTTTTTACACAAGTACAACCGATTTGTACAGGCTGCGGTGTTGTTAACCTTGCGATCTTTTTTATATGGCAATATTTGTTGGAGCTGCTTACACATTTGGCCTTTCTTACCGAAAACAAAACAAGAGAGAACGCTATAGTCGGGTTGGTGTCCCGACTATCTAATACCCATCACTCAGCTAAAGGGAGTGCGAACGCTGTACTCGGGTTGGTCTCCCGACTATCTAATAATCGTAACTCAGCTAAAGGGAGTGCGAGGGAGATAGATATATAAACAATTTTGATTGCGTATAACTTTTTAATGAATGGTCCGATTTGAAAAATGTCTTCTACATTTCGATAGGTATAAATATACACTATAAAATTGCGTTTATATATTTTTAAAATCTTAAAAGATGTGGCCTCCAGACACATTTGAAAATCGTTTATGGCGATTTGGGCGTTAGGGGGGGCGTGGCACCTCGATGAAACAAACTTGCGCTGCGTTGGAAGCCCAAGAATATGTGTGGGTAATCCCAACTTTCTAGCTTTTGTAGTTTCCGAGATCTCAGCGAGATACAGACAGACAGAAAGACGGACAGACGGACATGTCTAGATCGACTCGGCTAGTGATCCTGAACAAGAATATATATACTTTATTGGTCGGAAACGCTTCCTTCTAGCTTTAACATACTTTTGCACGAATACAATATGCCCTTTTACTCTACGAATAACGGGTTTAATTATATTATACCAATAAGTCGCAAATTACATTTTATTAGATTTGCAGAGAGCAAAGGTATTTTAACTTATTTCTAAGTCTTGGCAAAAAGACACATCTTAGACTTTCACCCTTTCTTATTTCTTAGCTTTGGTTTTTCGATTAAATATAGTTAAAAGTTAAGTATAAAAAATGAGAAGCAAATTGTCTTGGGATGCAAAACTTACATTATCGTTTAGCTTCATAGCACTTCCAGGGTTACTACCGCTTCCCCGAAACACTGACATTAGTGAATATTTTGAACGGTCCTCTATATTAACGTTTTCCTTCGTCTCTCTTGTTAAGCAACATTCCAATGGAGTTCCAAACAATACAATGCGACCATCTTGATATATAGAAAGTTTGGATTATGGGAATTTTCTAAGTTTAAAATTTGTTTAATGCTAATAAAAAGTACACATCAACAACGTCTGATTAACTCAAACTTACTCTGATCATCTTTCTTTCCAATATCAAAAAAGCTCGTGGTTAAGGATTTTTTTTTTAGAGCTATTCGTCGTTTCTTTGACGTTTTCTTCAAATCTAAAATTTTAGTAAATAAAAACAAATTTTTAGCAAAAATCGTGATCATTATATATCTTATTTTCTTAAATAAAGCTATGAAGAAAAACAAGACAATAACAGACAATTTATCTCTGAATATAAGACTAATTTAGACCAAAAATATAAGTTGAGACCATTTTTATACCCTTGCAGAGGGTAGTATAATTTGAGTCACAAGTTTGCAACGCTGTGACGAAGACGTTTCCGACCATATAAAGTATGCACATTCTTGATCGGCTCCAATAGCCGAGTCCATCTAGCTATGTCCGTCTGTCCGTTTCTATGCGAACTAGTCTCTCGATTTTCAAACTTGATCTGCGTACACATGTTTTAGGACGACTGTGAAAGTTTTAAATCGCTAGCTTTTAAACTGAGCTCGCAAGCGGTATAGAAACAGACGGACATGGCTATATCGACTCCCCTATTGACCCTGCTCAAGAATATATATACTTTAAAGGGTCGGAAACGCTTCCTTCTACCACTTACATATTTTTGCACGAATACAATATACCTTTTTACTCTACGAGTAACGAGTATAATTAATATCAAAATAATACGAAATTAAACATTTTGTAATTTAATTTGCAAGGGTATATAGTAGAGATAAATATGGATTTTTGGGAACATCGATGTTTTCGATGTTAATGTTAAAACAATCGATGTTTCTCGATGTTTTTGAATAAAAATTGGCATTTCTATTGACTTGGCATGTATTTGTATTTGTTTTGTACATATAAAAATGAACAGAAATATAACTTTTGCAGAGGGTATTTTATTTTTACATAGCTAAAAGATAAGAGCAGGAGACAGACCCGAACCAAAAACATTGATTTTTTAAATCAATAGATATTTTTACTAACTGGGCAATTTGGATAGAAAAATTAAATTTTTAAGATTATACGAAAGAACATTAGAACATAAGCATATTTTAACTAAATAGCTCTGACCAGTAAATCTCAGTCAAAAATTGATTTTTACTTCAAAAAAACATCGAGGTTTATCGAGGAAACATCGATGTTTGTAAAATATCATTAAACATCAATCTATCGATTAACACATCGATGTTTTCTCCACCTCTAGTATATAGGCTGGCCGAAGTTAGCTTCCTTTCATTTTTTCCGATGATTCCTATGGGAGCTATATGTTATAGTTTTTCGATCCGGCCACTTATATACTACTTGAAAAAAAGAAGACGGACAGACCGACGGACGGACAGAGGGACAAACAGACGGACATGGCTAGATCGACTCGTATAGTGAATATATGGTCGCTTTTTATACCCTTGCAGAGGGTATTATGATTTCAGTCAGAAGTTTGTAACGCAGTGAAGGAGACGTTTCCAACCCCATACAAAATATATATTCTTGATCAACATCACTAGACGAGTCAATCTAGCCATGTCCGTCTGTCCGTGTGTCCGTCTGTCCGTCCGTCTGTCTGTCCGTTTCTACGTTTCTATCGGGAAACAACTTTCCCAAAAGTCTTCTATCTATTGCAGGTAGTATATAAGTCGGAACCGGCCGGATCGGACAACTATATCTTATAGCTCCCATAGGAAGGATCGGAAAAATAATGGAAAAAAAATTATAGCCATGTTTTTTGTCCTATAAGCTCCTACTTTTGAAAATAACAATATTTTATTAATTCTGAATTTAATTTTATAAACGACTATATCATATAGCTGCCATAGGAACGATCAAAAAATGAATTGGAAAGAAATTATAGCTCTGTTGGTTTTTATTGTATTGTCTTCTACTCTGGGATATGACTCTTTTTTATTATTTCAGAATTTCGAATTAAATTTAACAACAACCGATACCAAGCACGTGCGCGCGGGACCCTTTATCAATTAGGGCAAAAATGCGAGTTCACGAGGAAGATACATGAAACAAATAGAGACGGGACACATGATAAAGGCTAAAACCAAGATTGAAGCAAATGAGATAAAATTTTAGTTTTTAATACAGGGATAGATGTTGAAGTGCAAATTAAATGATAAAGATTGTTATAATTTTTACATAGAACGCGAAAGGGCTCATGCAGAGTAAAATTTGTCCGGCAAATTAAGAGGGTAATAATTTCGTGTTAGTCTAACGGGAACACTAAAAGTTAAACGATTTACCAGTTCTACAGAACTAATATCACCTGTTATAAGATTTTGCATAAAAATAGTACCAAGCATTATTCTACGGTTTTCAAGTGTAGGTAAATTAAGCAATAGTAATCTACTCTGGTAGGAAGGTAGCCTTACGTTTTGATCCCAGTTCAAACTACGAAGGGCAAAAAGGAGAATTTTTTTTTGTACCGACTCAATACGGTCGATTTACACTTGATATTGTGGACTCCAAACTGATAATAAACTAAATAATAATCTGGTTGTATAAGGGTCATCAAATTCTTTTGACCAACGCTTTATAAACCCAAGAACAGTCATAGCTTTATTGACAGTGGCCATTATGTGGCAGTCAAATTTAAGTTTTGGGTCGAGAAGAACACCTAAATCGTTAATTGAATATATACGGTCGAGTGGTGTATTTTGAAGAGAATAACTAATAAACGTAGGATTTAACGTTGCATTTAAGGCAGTTCAAATTTAAAAGGTTGTACTCACACCATCCCAATATCTGACTGTAAGTTTAAACCTGACCCTATATCTTTATAAGATAAACAAAGCTTAACATCATCAGCGTACATTAGTACACGAGAATGTGCTACGATAGAGGGAAGATCGTTAATAAAAAAACAAAGTAAACAGCAAAGAGCCTAAATGACTACCTTGAGGAACTCCAGATGTCACGTAGATCATTTGTAATTTAATAGGAATGATCTGCAAGAGTATATAAGCTTCGGCTGGCCGAAGCTAGCTTCCTTTCTTGTTTTTTATTCATTTTCATTCTAGAACTAAAACTGGTAGTGCCACAGTGTTTTGCGGTTTGTCGTCGTCAGAGTGGCCGTGGCACCCGGATGAAACAAACTTGCGCTACGTAGGAACCCCTAAAATATGCATGCTTAAGCACAATCTTCTAGCTTTTAGAGTTGTCGACATTTTTTTTTTGGAAATGGACAGTAGGACGCGAATATACGGCGAAAGAGTGGTAACATTGACAAAATAGGTATGAGGAAAAATATTGAAAGCTAGGAACTTTGCAATCAATGTGGTACTGTCCACTCGTAATATAAATAAAACCCCTGGCATACCAATAATAATTTTCTTTAAAATTTTTTTTAAAAACATTTATCCATATACAAATTTCATTTTTTCTTTTTTGCGATCTAGAGGAACCATCATCCTTCGTGGTGTAATTTCAAAAAAAATATTTTGTAAACTAGTGATATTTATCATAAATACAAGTTACCTTCAATATTTCCAATATTCAGTTCCTCAATTTTTTCCAGAGCGAAATCCTTAACTAAATCTGATTCTGTATTTGACAGCTTTATCAATAAAGTCTCCACAATTTGAAACCTTTCGCCGGATTCTGATATCCATACACATTTCTCCTGAAATTGATTTTAAATAGCTTCGGCATTATTTTAACTTATAAACTTAATTTTCTTACCGATGGATACCATTTTAGAGAAGGTAAAGGTAAATTTGTACAGCCTTTAGAGAAATTCCGTCTATTTTGGCTTTTCGACCGACTTCGCCATATTTTTTTGGTCACAAATTGACCAACATTAGATAAAGATTTTGACTTCTGCATATTTGCTGATTCATTTCCTTGTGCTGAAATTTATAGTATAAATGGTAATGGTGCAGAAAACAAGCAAGGAAGTTAACTATGGCAAGCCAAAGTTTATATACCCTTCTAATTAAATGCAATAGTCAATGATCAATGCTCAAACTTTTCACTTTGACTTCTTAAAAAGCGTGCAACGGTATTTCGCGACACAGATTTGAATGCTACCTCAAAGTACTAGCACGGGTAGAGACAATGAGTAAAACTTTACGGTCTATTATTTGCGATAAACTTGGAGGGTATTGGAATCGGATTCTTTTAAGTGCGGCTTGGCGGTGCTGTTTTTGGAGTTATTGGCTTTTATTATTAGCAATCAATCCAAACAGTTAAGGTGATTTTCTTATAAATTATAAATTTAATTTACCATTTAATTTTGATTGTTTTCGGACAATTCACTAAAAAGTTAGGAGTAAATAATGAAAAACCCTCTAATTGACATTACTACGATATGCAAAACATGAATGTATAACGAATGTTATCTTTTAATTGACACAGTTAAAGATCTTGCTTTAATGTGCAATTTGCATTCTTTTAATTTCAATTAGATGCCATTTAGAGCACTTGCACCTTGCTGTGTAATTCTTAAAGTCAAAAAAATTTGATATCTCACTCATTGAATTGCTGAATTGTTGAAAATTCAACAAAAATTTTCAGCAATTAAGGGAACGACCCAAAATGGTTCCTGTTGAATTTTCAAACAGCTGTTATTTGTTGAAAAGTTTCACGGAACTTTAAACATGTAAAAATTGATTTATTATTGCTATTTACTGTCTAAAATTGTTACCAAGGTAAAAGGAACCACAAATATGCTTTCTAAGTTGATTTTAAAATAAATAATGCGTACTGGTGATACTAAAATGTTACAGAGTTGCCATGACTTTTAATAAAAAAGGTGACAACTCTGGCTTTTCAGCAATTCAACAAAATTTCTGAAATTTCTGAAAGTTGACTTTGTATGGAACAGCTGATTAACAGCTGACCAAAATTCAACAATTCAGCAATTCAACACTTTAGGGAATACCCAGATCATATTTTCGATATTTAGAAAAGGTGAAATATATAATTTTATACAATAAATATCGATGTATCGATATTTTGATATATTAATAAAAACTCTAAAATTTGTGCGGCGAACCGGCTTTTGAAATTACAAGAAACAACATATGAGCATTTAAGATGTATTTAGAGGTCATTATCGACCACCATTGTTCTTCAAAGGATGCAAACTACAGAATTGTCACATTTGTGATAAATTTCACTTTAAATAAGCGGTAGGCATCGTCCCATTAATCGGGCGTAGGGGATAGCTCTTCTCGGCCGCCCACGTACAATGTACGTGTGCAAAATTACTCACACAAATATAAAACAAGAGCGAACGCTACAGTCGAGTGGCTCGACCATTAAATACCCGTTACTCAGCTAATCAACTTTAATTTTAATATGCCTTCTTGTATGTTTTACGCGCCCTCAATTTCAAATAATTTAGATTTTTTATTAACATATGAGGAATTAGAGTGACCAGAGGGTGTCATAAAGGACAAATAGTTATAATAATCCATTTAAATTCGGCGCTTATTTAGAGCTTTAGAGCTTTTCAGCACCATCAGCAGTGTTGAACGCACCCATCTATCGCAAGACATTGGTACCACGGGCCTTGCAAGGCTTTTCGCGGGTTGTGGGCGTAATAGGGGGCGCGGCACCTTGATGAAAAAAACGTCCGCTGCATAGGAATCCCTAGAATCTGCTTGCTTAATGCCAATCTTCTAGCATTTATAGTTTCCGAGATCTCGGCGTTCATCCAGACAGACATGGCTAGATCGACTCGGCTAGTGATCCTAATCAAGAATATATATACTTTTTAGGGTCGGAAACGCTTTCTTCTCCCTGTTATATACTTTTGCACGAATACAATTTACTTTTTTACTCTACGCGTAACGGGTATAATAAAATGTTTTTGCCTTAAGTGCCGACCGCTGCTTTAAATTGAGATGTCATTAGGAGCCAAGCATTCTTAAATTCAATTTCCAATGCCTACTGTAAAATACGATCAATTTAATTTTTACTGCAACCAAATCTAGGCGCTAGACAGGTTTTACCATTATGGCCGACAAAGAAGACGTGAGAAAGTGTGTATGCAAAATCTCAGCTCTCTGGATCTAATAGTTTCCGAGACCTAGACATGGCCAGATCGACTCGTCTAGTGTAGTGGGGCTTGAAATCAATTCCATCTACGAATTATTATATACTTACTCAAATCCGAACATTTGTCTGTTAAAGTGTTAATATGGCTTCCCGAATTGCTATGTCCGTGCAAAATGTTTGAAATAAAATGAGAACTTGAAGAAAGCAATCCGCTGGAAGTTCTTATAGCCTTTTCCAACTTAGAATGACTCGTTGGCGATGTGGGTGCAGACGTGCACGTTGAATAATGTACGATGTTTTCCCGGTCGATGGTATGTAGAGTATGCACTTCACCACTAAACTGTTTTTGGTTTTTTTCCCACTCTAACTGTTTTAGTCTTCTTTCATCCTCAGACCTTATCCATTCTAAGTGAGCGTTTTGCAGATTAATAGAACTTTCGTTGCCCTTAATAAAATCCAATGCTATAAGGGGCCAAGCATCTAAAGTTTGTACAGCCTTATTTAATCCATCATTGAGTCCAGGCGGATTAATTTCGCCCTTTGCTTTGATATTTCTGAGATTTTTATCATAGTTAATTGATTTAAATCGATTTGATTCAGAGTCTTGTACACTTTTTTTTCTCGCCATTTTCAAATAACGCTTAATCGTATCGCTTACTGACTGAGAAATATCTTCGTCAATCGAACTTTTTCTACAACTTAAACGTGAAGAATTTAAACCATCCTGTTTATCAAGCTCTTCCAAAATGTGACTATCGCAATTTTGAACCATAAACTTGTACTGTTCCGCCAAACTTTTTAGTTCGCTAAGTTGAATAAAACTAGTTTGAGTTCCACAGGTTTTTAGGGTTCTTTCCATTTTCTCTCCGTTCACAAGACATTTTTTCGGTAACTCAAAGCTTTGTGGAACATTGTTGAGATCTAAATAAAGTGAATGTTTCGCGCTTGGCGAAATTTCGCTAGTATCACATTCTTTTACACATTGGAAATTTTCATTTATTAGCTTATGGTTCTTATAAGACGTAGAACTTTCATGTATACCAATTTTTATTAAGCTGGACAATGAAGTTGACCGATTAACACTATATTTAGTTGGTTCTTTGGAATGTAAGGTGCGATGAAGCTGTTGTTTCCTGAGGGCGCTGTAGACTTTCTTCAATAGGACTTTGTCCTCAAGAATGATTTCGGGTGCATCGCCAAGTTCCAACTGAATTCCTTCTTGTGCCAATATAACGCAATTAGATAAAAGTTTCAGACGGGTTATAAGCTCTGTTTCAAGAGTCATGCCGGAGGACATTATTTGATCCTTGTCATTCTCTTTTCTAAAGTTTGGTCGCTGTGCACTAGGTGATGATGTTTGGTCAGGTCGAACAGTTTTGGTACCGAGTAGCGTTGTTGTTTTGTATGCATCGCGAAGTTTAAGAAATGTCTGCAATAATTCGATGGTTCGATCGGCATTATAATAACTGTTTGATGTCTCAACTCTATTTTCTCTACGGCTAGCATATGCGTGCCTCGACAATAGTTTCAATTTCCGCTTAGAGCTGCTGATTGCTCCTGGGTACGAGGTTCTTCGACTCCATAAAATAAAACTTGGTTCAGATAGACACACTCGTTGAAATTGCTCTTCGATTAACTCAATGTTGTCCGACCCTGCCTGATAGCTATCGGGAATGAGCTTGCGACCAGCATCTGTCATATACCTCCACGTTTTTCGAGTTAAAAGCCAGCGCTCACGTTTTTTTTCCTTGTCTTTTGTGCTACGACGGCGTAATCTATTTCCTAAAGGAACTCCTCCTGAATGCTTGCTCGCAAAATTGACTGGCTTACGTGTGCTGAAGACATCTGAAGATGGCGATAAGTAAAATTTTGATTTAGGTAGATCATCGTTCACTTCTTCAAGCGCTTTATCCAACGGTCCTGACCTTTTTTTTACAGCCGCAATAGGGCTTCTCAAGGTCGTCATGTACTTCGCTGATTCTTCGGTTTTTTTTGGAAATTCCATATTATGTTGGCACATAAAGTAAAGTGGGAAAATACCTTTGAGTTTTTAAAGTTTCTTATTGCGATGTATTTTTAAGAGGGCGCATAAGTTATTATGTTTGGCACTGGTTTAGGCACATATTGATTTTCATATTGAAGTTTCTTAAGGCACATCACATATTAACATAACGGGGTGTAACATTTGTAGTGAGATTTAAAGATGATTTTATTCCGACACTAATAAAGGTGCTATGTAAGCACATTATTTTATTTATAAATGCATATTTTCTTCATGGGCGATTGCGATGTACAACAAAAGTTGTATTTTTATGTTCTGTATATATATATATGTATTTATGTGTAATTTTTGTGTCCAGGAGATTGTAATAACAGGAATTTACTTATATTTCATAACTGATTTCTTATTAAATCTTTAAGCACTGTTAAACATAAGAGCACGCAAAAATAACACCAAATGACTAGCGAGAGAGCATGTACATATTAAAAGAAGGAAAATTATTTTCTGAAAAATACATGAAACGATTCCGAAGTTCACGAGACATTATTTTTGAATGTATTTATGGTATACAAGCAATTCGCTTATGTACGAGTGTACCTACATACATATATACAAGATTCGTTTCTGAAAAACACACTCAAGAGCATGGAACACTTTTATATTTATAAACAAGAATAATACAGACATACATAAAAATATTCTTGTTTAACTGATAGTTTTACTTTATAATCTATATTTTTTATTATCTGACATACCTGTTGGTGAGTCTTATAAATATTTTTGATTTATCTCTTGTTCAGTGACTTAAGTATTGTAGTGAATATACGAATATTTTAGCAGGCCTTATACATATATAAATTACAATAATTTTGATAACATACTTTAAGTTTATGTAGCGGTTTTATTCCTTTAAGCCATTTACATCGTCCAATTTGTGTACTTTTGAAGAACTTTTGTTTGTCATAACGCAATGAAGTGTACATACATAAAAAATGTACCAGTGAGATCATTCTGAATTAAAATGTACTTTTTTTTTGTTTAAGGTACTCTCAACCTTGTAAAAATGTACATTTTCTATTAAACTGTTTTAAATTGCGTCCGTACTTAGACAAAGCATAACATTATCTTTATAGCAGCTGATCCCTGTTTTGATTTGAAAAAAAGGATGGACATTTTTAAAGTTTTGTAAAGTTGCATATAAAAATGAGTATTTCAGTTTTGCAACATTCTGATTTTTAAGCCTCAGTTCGGCTAAGAGTTTTACTAGTCGAAAAATGTTAATCTTTTAGTGTGGCCGAAGTTTTCGGAGTTCATCCGCAATACATGTTGCATGGTCTTACTCCCAATCAGCTGGGTTTGTTGACAAACAGCAAACATCAACTGGCGCCAATTTTAAAATATTTCAAAATGTTGAGCCAACCAGTGTCGCAAACTTTAAATTTGCTGTTGGCATGACAATATGTATTGCAGAAACTCCTGCAGGTGTTTTTCAGTGGTTTTTGGTGTTTTCCTTTCATTTATAATTTGTTATTGGCACACAGCTTCTGCACAAACACAGCCAAAGATCAAATTCATCCGCTAAATCTGGTATTTTTTTTGGTATTTCCTTAGCTCAACTGAGTACCGAGGTGGGAAAATGTCCCAGCTAAAGGCGTTAGCTATCTATTTGCCTCTCGCTTACTCCTATGGTTAGCTAGCAGTTTTCGTCGTACTGAGTACTAGGCTTTACCTATAAATTTGGCCAATAACCTGATTACCCGAAAAAAAAGAGTTTAGACTCAAATCTATAGATGGACATGGTCTCATGGTGTGCGTGTTTGTTCAGCTAACAAACTATGTAGAGAAAAAATTAATAAACGCAATAGACTTAGACCTTGTTTAAAAAACGTAAAACTCACGGCTTAAATTTACGTTGCCTGCCAAGTTTTGGTGGCTACGTTAGGTTTTCCAATATATGTATACACGTATTTTATGTGATTTTTCAATAGACAACGCGATAGGTAACAGGTAGGTGGTTCTATTGACAAACGCATTTGAAAACAGCTGTTCTGTGAAATGGTCAATCGCGATCTTAAGAAAACAAAAAATTTAAATAATTGGTTATTGATAATTGTAATCTCAGAACCGCATTTTCACAGCGTAATTGAATGTGGAAACATTGCTGCAATGATGAAAGCAATAACCACATACCACGCTATGCTCCGTGAGCATCTATTCCCAGCAGTTGGTGGAGCTTTAAATAAAGATCGGGTAGCGGCAAAAAAATGTGTCAGAAACTGTACCGGGAGTCGATCTGAACAGGCAATTTTATAATTCTCTGGCACGACCTGCGGCGGCACATAAAGTCAGTAAACAGAATCTGAACCCGGACTTAAACGTCCACGAGGACATTGCGCGCGAGGAGGGAGAGTTGCCCTTTGCTAGCAGTTTTTCCATGCCGGCAGCACCACTAGCAAAGCTGGTGGAAGTACGAAAGTCAGGAGGTGGTTCTTGCGGCTTCGCGTCGTCGTTTGTCAACGTGTGTGTGGCCATCAATGGTTGAAGCAGATTTTGTACGTGCGACCAATGTGCGACCAGGAGATCGCCTTGAAGGATGAATGGCGGGCGCACTTGGTCAAGAAGCAAGCGTCATGATCATGAGGCTGTTGGGGAGGCCTGAGCTGCAACGACTTATATGTCGCTTTCGATGCCATTTATCTGAGCCATTCCATTGGATAAACGTACTGCTACTGCCCTCTATGCGCTTGGATCATCCTCGGAATACTGAACTATTGCCAGATCATTTGGAAACGCGTCCTTCTACCTCTCTTCAAGCAAAGATGTGATATTTCTATCGTCCAGAAGTCACTTCTAAGTAACTTCTGGAAGATAGGAAGTCACTTCTTAGTCACTTCTGGACGATAGAACACATTTTACAAAAACAAAAAGGGTCATGATCGTGGAGAAGTAGCTTCTAAGGCACTTCTAGGCGATAGAAAACATTTCACAAAAACAAAAAGGGTTCAAATCGCGAAGAAGTAACTTCTGAGGCACTTCTGGACGATAGAAAGACGATAGAACACATTTGACTACCTAAAACGGGTTGCGATCGCGAAGAAGTAACTTCTGAGACACTTCTGGACGATAAAAAGTTTTTTTTAAGTTTTTGAGGTACAGTCCGTTCTTGGTTGTCTCTTTATACCTTAAAACTACCCTTTTTTCTCTTTGACCTACGCACTTTGTATTTCGAGTTCAAGCGTCAGTTCGGTTCGAGATTTCTTTGTGATCAGTGCGATTTATTCAGAATTTCTGTGTTTGTGATGAAGTGCGGAGTGAACCTGTTATTATACCCGTTACTCGTAGAGTAAAAGGGTATGTTGTATTCGTGCAAAAGTATGTAACAGCTAGAAGGAAGCATTTCCGACCCTATAAAGTATATATATTCTTGATCAGGGTCACTAGCCGAGTCGAACTAGCCATGTCCGTCTGTCTGTCTGTCTGTCCGTCTGTCTGTCTGTATGAACGCTGAGATCTCGAAAAAATACAAAAGCTAGATAGTTGGTATTACTCACACATATTCTTGGGCTTCTACGCAGCGCAAGTTTATTTTAGCCGCGCCCCTCGCCCCCTCTAACGACCACAATCGCCTTAAACGATTTAAAAAGGTGTCTGGCGCCCACACCTTTTAAGATTTCGAAAAAGTAAAAATGCAGTTTTATTGTTATTATCAATACGCATCGAAACGTAGAAGAATTTTTTTTTAATCTAACCATTCGTTAAAAAGTTATGCGCGATCAAAGCTTTATATCTCCATCTCCCTCGCACTTCATTTAGCTGAGTAACGGGTATCTGATAGTCGGGGCACCCGACTATAGCGTTATCGCTTGTTTGTTCACCTCTATTCACAACCAATTTGATGCGGTAAAAACGCCCAAAAAAATACAAACATATTAACCACACATATTCTTGGGCTTCCTACGAAGATCAAGTTTGTTTCAGCAGAGCGCCACGCCCACTCTAATGCCCACAATCGCCTTAAAGAAATGTGTATGACGCTCACATACTTAAAGATTTTGAAAAAGTATAAATGCCATTTCGTTGTGTTTAACAAGAGAGAATGCTATAGTCGGGTTGGTGTCCCGACTATCTAATACCCGTCACTCAGCTAAAGGGAGTGCGAACGCTGTACTCGGGTTGGTGTCCCGACTATCTATTGGGGCTAAAGGGAGTGCGAGGGAGATAGATATATAAACAATTTTGATTGCGTATAACTTTTTAATGAAATGTCTTCTACATTTCGATAGGTATTAATAAACACTATAAAATTGCGTTTATATATTTTTAAAATCTTAAAAGATGTGGCCTCCAGACACATTTGAAAATCGTTTATGGCGATTGTGGGCGTTAGGGGGGGGCGTGGCACCTCGATGAAACAAACTTGCGCTGCGTAGGAAGCCCAAGAATATGTGTGTGAAATCTCAACCTTCTAGCTTTTATAGTTTCCGAAATCTCAGCGTTCATACAGACAGACAGACGGACAGACGGACAGACGGACATGGCTAGATCGACTCGGCTAGTGATCCTGATCAAGAATATATATACTTTATGGGGTCGGAAACGCTTCCTTCTCCCTGTTACATACTTTTGCACGAATACAATATACCCTTTTCCTCTACGAGTAACGGGTATAAAAATACTTATCAAAATGTAGAAGAAATTTTGTAAATCGGACCATTCATTAAAAAGTTATGAGCTAAAATTGAAACAGTTGCTAGATGGAGCCATCAAAAATTTCAACAGCCGTTAGATGACACTAGTAGCTTTCATGACTGTATATCTCCATCTCCCTCGCACTCCCTTCAGTTGAGTACCGGATATGTGATAGTAGAAATTTTCGACTATAGCGTTCTACCATGTTTTTAAATAAATCGGGGGTGTCACAGAAATCTCTTCCAACCAAAGACGATTACTTTTGTGCATTGATATACGTAAGAAACATAACGGATTTTGGTTGGAAAAGAATTCAGTGATACCCCCGAATAAAGTTGTTTTGTTGCCAAATATTTGTAATTAAAAATTTGGTCAAACCTTTCAAAGTACGGACGATTTTAGCCCAACTAAAATTGATTCGTGATAATAGTAACTATTTAAAACTTTGATAGTTCAACTAGAAGCTTTCGAGATTCTTGATAATTTGGAGAATTTGAATGAGTTTAGTGTGCTAAACAAATCCAAAATTCACCGAAACGGAGGGCTTTTTCGACGATTTCCAAAAAAAATCCAAATAGTTAATCTACTGCTATCTATTATCTGTATTTACTTGAAAGTTAAAAAAGGATTCGTGATTACCAGGATATTATATTATTTTCTAAATACAATTTGATTTTTTTTCAAATGACCCAACAGTCATGCGCGAATATTTCAAGGGATGCAGGAAATCTAAAAGTTTCCTTGAAAGCCCACTCACAGGAACTTCATAAAGCACAGTGAAGGGGATGAAACAAGCTTACTGCTGAAAAAAATTATTATCGATACCAAATACATAAGTGAAAGAGCTGAAAGCTTTTTATAAAAATACGAGCTAGCAAATATACTTATATGTACATATATCAAAAATACAGGTCGCGAAAACCGCAAATGTATAAAAAAACAACTTTATCTTTTCGCTGTATCAAAACCCCTTATACTTAGAGTGTTGAATTGAATCAAAGTGTTCGGATATTGAGCTCGTCTTAATATATGCATATATATGTGCTATCGCGTGGGCACAATGCTAACTTAAATACATAGAACATGTGTATTATGATAATGATATTTTAAAAGTAATCGCTGTAAATGAATTAACACAATATGACGCGTGGCAATATTGCCACACACTCGGATAATTCCTCAATTAAAATCAAACCATTCATTATTTTGATCTTAAATTTTAACATATGCTTTCACCATATCAGTGCATCTTCATTTTTAAACCTCAACGGTAAGACAAATTTGTAGTGCAAAACTGGGTGAATTCTTTACACATTTTAAAATATCAATTCCTTTTAGATCTAACCAATTCTGATCGACCTTTCTTTGATGATATAAGCCCAAGGAATGTGTCCGCTGTCGTTGACGAAATTGCAATTTTGAGATGTCGTGTTAAAAATAAAGGAAACCGCACTGTAAGTATACGTATTTGCTTTAATATTATAAAAACGTGTAATTGTAAAATAATGAACTCTAATTCTTCTAAGTAGCCCCAGTTTACAAAATAAAATCACATAGGAGAGTATAACTTTTCGGCAACTTTGGGCACCCTTATTAATAAGGGGTACTTACAATTTTGTATTGTACCAATTAAAAAACAAGAGAGAACGCTATAGTCGGGTTGGTGTCCCGACTATCTAATACCCGTCACTCAGCTAAAGGGAGTGCGAACGCTGTACTCGGGTTGGTGTCCCGACTATCTATTGGGGCTAAAGGGAGTGCGAGGGAGATAGATATATAAACAATTTTGATTGCGTATAACTTTTTAATGAATGGTCCGATTTGAAAAATGTCTTCTACATTTCGATAGGTATTAATAAACACTATAAAATGGCGTTTATATATTTTTAAAATCTTAAAAGATGTGGCCTCCAGACACATTTGAAAATCGTTTATGGCGATTGTGGGCGTTAGGGGGGGCGTGGCACCTCGATGAAACAAACTTGCGCTGCGTAGGAAGCCCAAGAATATGTGTGTGAAATCTCAACCTTCTAGCTTTTATAGTTTCCGAGATCTCAGCGTTCATACAGACAGACAGACGGACAGACGGACAGACAGACAGACGGACAGACAGACGGACAGACGGACATGGCTAGATCGACTCGGCTAGTGATCCTGATCAAGAATATATATACTTTATGGGGTCGGAAACGCTTCCTTCTCCCTGTTACATACTTTTGCACGAATACAATATACCCTTTTACTCTACGAGTAACGGGTATAACAAGAGAGAACGCTACAGTCGGGTTGGTGTCCCGACTATCTAATACCCGTCACTCAGCTAAAGGGGTATATAACATTTTTTTGATTGCGAATAACTTTTTAATGAATGGTCCGATTTGAAAAATGTCTTCTACATTTCGATAGGTATAAATATACACAAAAAAAATTGCACTTATACTTCTCGGAAATCTTTAAAGGTGTGGGCGCCAGACACATTTTAAAATCGTTAGTGGGCGATTGTGGGCGTTAGAGGGGTGGCACCTTTTAGAAATAAACTTGCGCTGCGTAGGAACGCTGAAATCTCGGAAACTACAAAAGCTAGAAGGTTGGGATTACCCACACATATTCTTGAGCTTCCACGCAGCGCAAGTTAGTTTCTGCCGAGGGCCACGCGCCCTCTAACGCCCACAATCGCCTTAAACGATTTTAAAAGGTGTCTGGCGCCCACTCCTTTAAATATTTAGGAAAATTAAAAATTCTGATTTTTGTGTTTATCAATACCTAGAAAGAAATTTTTCAAATCGGGCCATTCGTTAAAAAGTGATGCCCGATCAAAGTTCCATCTCCCAAGCACTCCCTTTAGCTGAGTACCGAGTATCTGATAGTAGGGGCACCCGACTATAGCGTTCTCTCTTGTTATACCCGTTACTCGTAGAGTAAAAGGGTATATTGTATTCGTGCAAAAGTATGTAACAGCTAGAAGGAAGCATTTCCGACCCTATAAAGTATATATATTCTTGATCAGGGTCACTAGCCGAGTCGATCTAGCCATGTCCGTCTGTCCGTCCGTCTGTCTGTCTGTCTGTCCGTATGAACGCTGAGATCTCGGAAACTACAAAAGCTAGAAAGTTCGGATTACCCACGAATATTCTTGGGCTTCCCACGCAGCGCAAGTTTGTTTCAGCCAAGTGGCCACGCCTCCTCTAACGCCCACAATCGCCTTAAACGATTTTAAAATGTGTCTGGCTCCCACACCTTTAAAGATTTTGGAAAAGTAAAAATGCAGTTTTATTGTGTTTATCGAAATGTAGAAAGAACATTTTCAAATCGGACCAATCGTTAAAAAGTTATGCGCGAACAAAGTTTAATATATCCATCTCCCTCGCACTCCCTTTAGATGAGTAACGGGTATCTGATAGTCGACTAAAGCGTTCTCTCTTGTTATACCCGTTACTCGTAGAGTAAAAGGGAATATTGTATTCGTGCAAAAGTATGTAACAGGGAGAAGGAAGCGTTTCCGACCCTATAAAGTATATATATTCTTGATCAGGGTCACTAGCCGAGTCGATATAGCCATGTCCGTCTGTCCGTCTGTCCGTCTGTCAGTCCGTCTGTCCGTCCGTATAAACGCTGAGATCTCGGAAACTATAAAAGCTAGAAGGTTGAGATTTCACACATATATTCATGGGCTTCCTACGCAGCGCAAGTTTGTTCCATCGAGGTGCCACGCCCCCCCTAACGCCCACAATAGTTATAAACGATTTTCAAATGTGTCTGGAGGCCACATCTTTTAAGATTTTAAAAATAATTTTATAGTGTTTATTAATACCTATCGAAATGTAGGAGACATTTTTCAAATCGGAACATTCATTAAAAAGTTATAAAAAGTTATACGCAATCAAAATGGTTTATATATCTATCTCCCTCGCACTCCCTTTAGCTGAGTTCATCATTCGCTTATTTTAGGCAGTGGCTTTACTGCTTGCATATCACCTTCTCCCGTGCAATTCTATAGCTGCGTAACAAATATTTGATAGTCGAGGCACTCGACTATAGCGTTCTGGTTTTTCTATGACTTACCAAAATGCTTACCCAAGTCCAAGTATCCCTGATTTATACCCTTTCAAAAAAATTTGTTGTATTATTTTAAAAAACTTTAAACTAAAAACTTATAAAAATAATATTTTTATCATATTTTCTAAAACACTTTAATTTTGTAGGTATCATGGATGCGTAAGCGCGACCTTCACATTCTTACAACGAATATTTATACCTACACTGGCGATCAACGATTTTCTGTAATACATCCGCCTAGCAGTGAAGATTGGGATTTGAAGATTGATTATGCTCAACCTCGTGATAGCGGCGTATATGAGTGCCAAGTGAATACCGAGCCAAAAATAAATTTAGCAATTATTTTGGAAATAACAGGTGCTTATACTTACGTGAATTAATACTATTAGTATGGTTGTTAGTAATACCACAAAATATCAATATATCGATATTACTTGTATAAAACTGATTGTATTTGCCTAACTATCGAATAAATGATTTTTATACCCGTTACTCGTAGAGTAAAAGGGTATATTGTATTCGTGCAAAAGTATGTAACAGGTAGAAGGAAGCTTTTCCGACCCTATAAAGTATATATATTCTTGATCAGGATCACTAGCCGAGTCGATCTAGCCATGTCTGTCTGTCCGTCTGTCTGTCCGTCTGTCTGTCTGTCCGTCTGTATGAACGCTGAGATCTTGGAAACTATAAAAGCTAGAAGATTGTCGTTTTGCATGCAGATTCTAGGAGTTTCTACGCAGCGCAAGTTTGTTTCAAAAAGGTGCCACGCCCCCTCTAACGCCCACAATCGCTTATATACGATTTTAAAAATTTCAATATTTCGGAAAAGTAAAAATTCAGTTTTATTGTGTTTATCAATACCTATCGAAATTTTTCAAATCGGACCATTCGTTAAAAAGTTATGCGTGTTCAAAGTTTCTATCTCCATCTCCCTCGCACTCCCTTTACCTGAGTAACGGGTATCTGATTGTCGGGGCACCCGACTATAGCGTTCTCTCTTGTTTTTTTTATATTTTATGAAAATATGTGCCATAAATCATATACATATAAAATGAGTGTAAAATCAAATGACTATGGCTTTAAGGGGGGAGAAAATATTTTTATGTTTTTCGTGATTTTTATACCCGTTACTCGTAGAGTAAAAGGGTATATTGTAGTTTCCGACTTTATAAAGTATATGTATTCTTGATCAGGGGCACTAGCCGAGTCGACATAGACATGTCTATCTGTCCGTCTGGAAAATAAATAAGCAGTTTTATTGTGTATATCAATACCTATCGAATTGTAGGAGAAATTTTTCAAATTGGTCCATTCGTTAAAAAGTTATACGCGATCAAAGTTTTATATCTCCAAAGATGTGGGAAAATAAAAAAGCAGTTTTATTGTGTATATCAATACCTATCGAATTGTAGGAGAAATTTTTCAAATTGGACCATTCGTTAAAAAGTTTTATATCTCCATCTCCCTCGCACTCCCTATAGCTGAGTAACGGGTGTCTGATAGTCGGGGCACTATAGCGTTCTCTCTTGTTTTTAACAAAGAAGGGATTGTGCCTGTATTTCGTGACTTAGCATTTTGATTACATTGTTCCAATTTTTCTTTTTTTTTCTTTGAAAAGCGTTGACTTGGGAATTTGATTGTCAGGCTAGATTTAATAAATTTTTATTAATTTTATGATTTTTATGAAAGTTTATTTTACGAGAGAGATATTTAAGAAACTGCCTGAACCTATAATATGACACATTCTTAAAGAGTTATTCTACAAATTTTTGAATTTTTTTTTTCAAAAATTTGTTCTCTTTAGATGCCGTTTTTTTACACCTTTTCTTGGGTCACATTTTAGATTTTCCTAAAACTTTTGTTATGTTTTTTTTTGGCCTAACAAATATTATTATACCCTTTGTTAGGTTGAGTACTAGCCCTAAGGGTTTAAAGAGTTCAGCTGCATAAAAGATCCATCTCCATCTCTCTCACACTCATTTAACTGAGTAACAGGTATTTGTTTTACCCTCTTGTTTTAAAATTTTTGCTTAGTTGCCTATGAGGTGAGTTATTTGTGGTGTCTTTGGTATTTTTTGGTATATTTCGTATATGTGTTCTAATCGTTTTTCAGCACGACCCCTGGTTTTCGCCTTATCTATAATAATTTATACGTAATTTACCTATCATATTTCAGCTGATAATGACTTTCGAGATTTAAAAACGGAAAAACGGTTTTACGATTCAAAAGGTAATGACTTTCTCCCATATACAAATGCTTTCAAATATAAAATTAATATTTATTTTTAAAGCGGCTCGAGCGAAAATCCTCGGATCCACTGAAATCCATGTTAAACGTGATAGCACTATTGCCCTGGCTTGCTCAGTGAATACACATGCATCATCCGTAATTTGGTATGAAAGCGGCTTCTTCTAAAAAAAACTTAAAAACTTACTTAAAACTTAAAATATTCTTAAAGGTATCATGGCTCATCTATTGTCGATTTTGATTCACTTCGCGGAGGAATAAGTTTGGAAACAGAAAAAACTGATGTAGGAACCACCAGTCGATTAATGCTAACGCGAGCTTCATTACGGGATTCCGGAAACTATACTTGCGTTCCAAATGGAGCTATACCAGCATCTGTTAGGGTTCATGTATTAACTGGTAAAATTCTAAATATTTTATATAAATATTGCCTTAAACTTTTCCATTTTTACAGGTGAGCAGCCTGCAGCAATGCAAACTAGTGCTGCCATTGGCATTAGGGCTTACACTGCAATGATAACTATCATATCAGTAAAAGTATTGTTATATATTTCAAGTCTTGAAGAGCATATGTATCGAAGAGAGAGATGACTAACTAATACAATTTCGATAATATTATATGACTAACTATAAGGTAAGTTTCCAAGCTCGTACCATGTACAAGCTATCATACTATAAGTTATCATGTAGGCCGGTTCTCTATTAAATAGGAAAAATTTGCAGATTTTCTAGATTTTTTACTGAAAAACATTTTTGTTTCCCAATTTATAAATTTTTTTGGTAAACCAAAATGTTTTTAATTGTCCGAGATATAAAGGTGGGGGACATTGCCTTTAAGTCGTAACGGAAATCAAAAAACCAAATGTTTATGACAAATGGGCGTTTAATTTCTAGACCAACAGTTTTCTTTAGATGTCCAAATTTTGCTGGGTCACACTGCCTTTCTCTCTCCCTCAAGTTATAATTTCTAAGTGTCCAAATAAACACATACGCACGTCAGGCCAATCCTGAAGTAAGTCGTGCTTTTAGTAATGCCCTGTGCGTGGCACACTTTTGGGGCAGGATAAAAGTTTGTATTTTGCCGTTTAATCTTTCCGAGTGATTTTTAGCAGAACAAGAGAGAACGCTATAGTCGGGTGCCCCGACTATCAGATACCCGTTACTCAGCTAAAGGGAGTACGAGGGAGATGGAGATATAAAACTTTGATCGGGTATAGCTTTTTAACGAATATTCCGATTTGGAAAACGTCTTCTACATTTCGATATAAAAAAACACAACCGAAATATTTAAAAATGTGGGCGCCAGACACATTTAAAAATCGTGCACTGCGTAGGAAGCCCAAGAATATGTGGGGGAAATCCGAACTTTCTAGCTTTTGTAGTTTCCGAGATCTCAGCGTTCATAAAGCCGGACGGACAGACAGTCATGGCTAAACCGACTCGGCTAGTGACACTGATCAAGAATATATATTCTTTATAGGGTCGGAAACGCTTCCTTCTCCCTGTTACATACTTTTGCACGAATACAACATACCCTTTTACTCTACGAGTAACGGGTATAAAAATGTTGTAGAACAAATTAAAAAGCTACATTTAGTTAAAATAGTTTTATTTTTTATTTACGTGTTTTTCAAGCGGCATGCATAACAAAAATAAAAGCAAAAAAGGTTTTAAACTCGAAAGTTTTATTAAAACCAAACAAACCGATAGTACTTTTAACTTATCAAGTGAGTGATTAGGCAACAAAGTTAGTTAACTTGAGAAATTAGGACCGTGCAAAACTTTGCCAATCTAGGGGGACTTAAATCAGTCTTATTTTTTGAGATATCGGCTTGAAATTTGGAGTGAATGTTCTAGTAAGCCCAGAGATTATGTTGGATATACAAAATGGGCGTGGCACATTAGGAGGCATACAAAAATGAAAAAATCTGGTTTTTAAAAGATAAAAACCTTATTAAAAATATTTTAAAAGAAAGTTCTAAACTTTTAACTATTTTCGCCTTTTCTGTTATAATTTTTGACAACTTAAAAATATTTGTTTTTAATTTTTGGGGACTACTTTTTATACCCTTGCAGAGGGTATTTTGATTTCAGTCAGTTTGCAACGCATTGAAGGAGACGTTTCCGACCTCATAAAGAATATATATTCTTGATCAGCATCATTAGACGAGTCGATCTAGCCATGTCCGTCAGTCTGTTTCTACGCAAACTAGTCTCTCAGATTTAAAGCTATCGGGCTCAAACTTTCCCAAAAAAGTCCGAGCCGGATCGGACAACTATATCATATAGCTCCCATAGGAATAATCGAAAAAAAATGTAAAAAATTATATCTTAGGTGTTTTTTAACCTACTTTTGGAAATACCCTTTTTTTATTTAACTCTGAATTTCGAATAAAATGTTATCAAAATAGGACGACTATATCATATAGCTGCCATAGGAACGATCGGAAAATGAATGGGAATATTATAGGAACAAAATTATTGCTTCGTTGGTTTTTATTGTATTCTCTTCTACTCTGGGATATGACTCTTTTTAAATATTTCCAAATTTCGATTTTAATTTTATCAAAATGGAACTACGATATCATATAGCTGCCATAGGAACTATCGGAAAAATAAAGAGAAATAATAGGAAATTTACCATTTTTGCGATTGGCAAATTAATAGGAATGATCTGCAAGGGTATATAAGCGTCGGCTGGCCGACGCTAGCTTCCTTTCTTGTTTTTTTTTAAATGCCCGATTTTGATTATATGCTTGTGATTTTAGCTGTAACTTCGATGTTATTAGCTGAACAGCTGAAAATAATGTTTTAAGCTGTCGTTACTGTATCACATCTTCTGGAAGATCTAAGTGTCTAGTTTTTGGAGCGGATGATATCAGTAACCTGTGTATGAGATCAGTATTTGTTCACACAAAAAAAAAACTTGGTAAAATCAACTGTAATAATTGTCAAACAGGCCCCAACCATAAAAATTGTCAATTCTACTAAGTAAATTGTTACTCTTACGTAATTCGTAAACGTAAGGGTTACTATCTCTAAAGATTATAAAATGAAAGACCGATTTTTAAGGGGATACGACCACAGCCCAAACCTTAAGAGCTACAGCATCCAAATTTTTGCACAGTATTTCATTGGGGGAGTAGGCGCCCACTAAGATCCGACATGTCCCCCCAGTGGCCCCAAACAGCTCCAACATCCATATTTAGAGCAAAAAAGAATTAGATGTACTTAAGCTTAACTTCTAAAGTGGTTGGAATTTCGAAATTTTGATTTTGCAGAATTTTAGGTATTGAAAAGGCCTAATTAGAAATCTAAAAGAAATTTCGATATCCCCCATAATTTGGGGGCTACATTTAAAATTAACTTTTCGATTTTAAAAATCTAAACCGCTGCTCCGATCAAGATGATTTTTGGATCATTAGTTATTCTATGGCCCAAATGCTTAAGTTTTATTTTTCAAGTCTTTAACATTTTTTTAAGTATTTTTAACGAATTTATTTAGATTTTCTAAGTTATTGCGTTGCATTTTGTGGGAGCCTGCCGAGAGAGCGAAACCCAGAGAGCGGATGCCAAGAGAGCGACGGCCGAGAGAGCAACAACCAAGAAAACTGACGAGGGGGTGGGGTAGTGCTGTGTGTGATAGGGAGGGGAAAGGGGCAATTTAAGTTCAAATTCGTTTTGGATTTTAAAAACTTAAGCTGCTGTTCCGATCAATATGATTTTCGATCAATAGCCAGTCCTGTGGATCAAATGCTTAGGTTTTATTTTTAAAAAAATATTTTTAATTTTGTAGCAAAAGTAAGAGCCTTATTTTATTTCCACCAAGGAAGAAAATAAAAAATTACTACAAATTCTGTAAGCAAAGACAAAATGTTTCCAATTTAATTATTAATCTTAAGATTCGAACTTTTGATCAAATACGTATGTACATTTGTATATTTGGATATGTTTTGATTTGCTTATATTTACAATACATGTACAATACATGCATACACACAATTTGTGTGTATGTTTCTACTTGAAAGTAGATAATGTGCTTAAATACAAATAAAATCAATAATTTCCTTTCAGCCAATGCAAAATTTGTCGAGCTTAAAATTAATAATTATCAATCAAATGTGGAATCGGAAAATAATAAGTTACTTCGCTATTTTTGTATGAGATGCCAATCTTTTCGTGTGTGTACAAATGTTTTCGTTTCATTCAAAACAACAAATTTGAAACAATTTACAAACAAGTGTACATTTGTACGCAAATTAAAATTGCATTGATAGTATTGTAACTGATAGAATGTATACAAATTCAATACTTTTACATAGATCACATTCATTTATTATATAGCTCTGCCAGTAGCCTTCTGATTCTCGCTCCTGAAGGATCTTCTAAAAAGGGTTTTACACAAAGGTTTTAAAAAAACGCGCTAATAAGAAAACAACCGTACTCCAAACTAATTTTAAGCGAACGAAGTCGCTCCGGGTATAGCTAGTAAAATATAGTTATGCAACTGTAAAAAAGGGTAGAATGTACCCAAACCATAAATTGTGGTTAACTTATAGTAAATATACTATTATTTATAGTTACTTCACAGTAATTTATAAGTAATATTAAAAAGGAAGTTGTCCAATTACCTTTTCAAAAAGTGACTTTATCCTACACCTTATGCGGGTTGCACTTGACTTCCAGCTAGTGTGGAAGTTTATTAAATATATAAGACAGAAAATAAGTCTTAGTGTCTCAGAATCTGGGCTTGGTTCATGAAGGGCTAGACCCAGTTGGGAATCACTATGGACGGCAGTCCATGTAGTGACGAAGCGCACCAGGAGAGTCTGCGAAGGCGACTACTATATATAGCCGCAGAATTGAAAATCTGCTGTGATGGTCCGATCATAATGAGTGATACACCAATCGAAAGGTATCGCAAAAACTAACAGGATTGCATAAGGAAATCAATTGGCTTGGGAGAGAGAGCGGAGAAAGTAAAAAAGTGAAAAATTCGAGCTGTCGAAGGCCGGTGGCGATAAATGCCCCCTCGCAATGTTTTAGTTGTTTTCCTATTGAAAATACCCGTCGAATGAGGGGTCATATGATGAAATCCGACGCTCCGTTCAAAAGTTATAGCCAAAATAAGATTTTCTTTTTCTTCCCAAATTGAATATTTAATTCTGTTTGTCAGTTTGTGCGCTTGTCAGTCTGTGCCAAAACGTTTGTTTAAAGTCCTGGAAATTTTATACGGTGTTAAACAGCTCGATATAAGAAACATTAGTTCTACCACTTTTGGGAAAACTCGCTAGTTTAGCGGGATAACAGCTATAAATGGCTAAATTACGTAAGTCCATAACTTGCGAAATACTTAAGCTACAGACTTGTGCATTACCTCATATTAAAGGTATTTATAGTAATTAATGCCGCCTAAGTATTAAATTTTGTATGTGCGTCTCCTGTATTTTATATTTTAGGGTCAAAGAATCCTTAAAATTGTTTTAAACCATTTCATAAATGAATAAATAAATAAATAAATAAATAAATAAATAAATAAATAAATAAATAAATAAATAAATAAATAAATAAATAAATAAATAAATAAATAAATAAATAAATAAATAAATAAATAAATAAATAAATAAATAAATAAATAAATAAATAAATAAATAAATAGCTACAGACTTGTGCTGCATCTCGTTTGAAAGGTATTTTTAAATGCTATAAACGCCTTCTATATGCAATTTGTGTAAATGTAATAGTGAAAAAGATATAAACAAAAGAAAATTTTTTAAAAATTTTTTTTAGCTTTGTTTTTTATATTTCTCAAAAACGGATCTAACGATTTTCTTTAAAACTTTAAACTGTATAGCCCTTAAGATTCCTTAATTTTGGTATATAACACATTACTGTAAAGTTATTCAGAAACGAAAATCAACACTTTTGCCAGCCCAACACAACTTACGCTGCCTAAGCAATTCTATAAATAAAGAAATAAATACATAAATACATAAATACATAAATACATAAATACATAAATACATAAATACATAAATACATAAATACATAAATACATAAATACATAAATACATAAATACATAAATACATAAATACATAAATACATAAATACATAAATACATAAATACATAAATACATAAATACATAAATACATAAATACATAAATACATAAATACATAAATACATAAATACATAAATACATAAATACATAAATACATAAATACATAAATACATAAATACATAAATACATAAATACATAAATACATAAATACATAAATACATAAATACATAAATACATAAATACATAAATACATAAATACATAAATACATAAATACATAAATACATAAATACATAAATACATAAATACATAAATACATAAATACATAAATACATAAATACATAAATACATAAATACATAAATACATAATAAAATAAATAAATAAATAAATAAATAATTTAAATAAATAAACAAATTAATAAATAAATAAATAGCTACAGACTTGTGCTGCATCTCGTTTGAAAGGTATTTTTAAATGCTATAAACGCCTTCTATATTCAATTTGTGTAAATGTAATAGTTAAAAAGATATGAACAAAAGAACATTTTTTTAAACTTTTTTTTGCTTTTTTTTATATTTCTCAAAAACGGCTCTAACGATTTTCTTTAAAACTTTAAACTGTATAGCCCTTGAGATTCCTTAAATTTTGGTATATAACACATTACTGTAAAGTTATTCAGAAACGAAAATCAACACTTTTGCCAGCCCAACACAACTAACGCTGCCTAAGCATTGAATTTTGTATGTGCGTATCCAAACTGTATTTTAAGGTCAGGGAATCGTTAAAATTGTTTTAAACTGTTCCATTATACAATTCTATAAATAAAGAAATAAAGAAATAAATACATAAATACATAAATTCATAAATACATAAATACATAAATACATAAATACATAAATACATAAATACATAAATACATAATAAAATAAATAAATAAATAAATAAATAATTTAAATAAATAAACAAATAAATAAACAAATAAATAAATAAATAAACAAATTAATAAATAAATAAATAGCTACAGACTTGTGCTGCATCTCGTTTGAAAGGTATTTTTAAATGCTATAAACGCCTTCTATATTCAATTTGTGTAAATGTAATAGTTAAAAAGATATGAACAAAAGAAAATTTTTTTAAACTTTTTTTTGCTTTTTTTTATATTTCTCAAAAACGGCTCTAACGATTTTCTTTAAAACTTTAAACTGTATAGCCCTTGAGATTCCTTAAATTTTGGTATATAACACATTACTGTAAAGTTATTCAGAAACGAAAATCAACACTTTTGCCAGCCCAACACAACTAACGCTGCCTAAGCATTGAATTTTGTATGTGCGTATCCAAACTGTATTTTAAGGTCAGGGAATCGTTAAAATTGTTTTAAACTGTTCCATTATACAATTCTATAAATAAATAAATAAATACATAAATACATAAATACATAAATTCATAAATACAATAAATAAATAAATAAATAAATAAATAAATAAATAAATAAATAAATAAATAAATAAATAAATAAATAAATAAATAAATAAATAAATAAATAAATAAATAAATAAATAAATAAATAAATAAATAAATAAATAAATAAATAAATAAATAAATAAATAAATAAATACATAAATACATAAATACATAAATACAGAAATACAGAAATACATAAATACATAAATACATAAATTCATAAATACATAAATACATAATAAAATAAATAAATAAATAAATAAATAAATAAATGAATAAATAAATAAATAAATAAATAAAATTAGGGCTCAGAACTATGTGCTCTGGTTTTTTCAATAGCCAAGCCATATGGGGACGACACCTAGTTATGGTATTGAGATACTTTGACTATGGTGAAAACAAAAACTTCTGATATCAAACAAAAACACCCCTTAACGAGGTATAAAAATAGCGACCTTCAACGTACAAAAGTTCTGATATCAACTTTTGTGACGAAAAATGATTTTAAATGCGACTAAATAAGTACGCTGCCTAAAATTTATTCATTCGGCACGCTACAACAGATATCGTGTAGATATTAAATATTTGCTAAAGCGGGCCGAACGAGTAAATTTTAGGCAGCGTACTTATTTAGTCGCATCTAAAATCATTTTTCGTCACAAAAGTTGATATCAGAACTTTTGTACGTTGAGGGTGCGATCGTCACTATTTTTATACCTCGTTAAGAGGTGTTTTTGTTTGATTATATACAAGGCATCGCAGATGATTTGTAAAATTACTGTTGCATTCTTTTATATTAAAGAAGTTACGTTAGGGTAACTATTTTATAATAGTGGACTAACTATTTAAAATAGGTTCAAGATACAAAAACATTTTTGTATGCTGCCTCAAGGTATTGTATTGGTGCATTGACAATTTACTGTCTATCATAAGGGAAAGTGCTTGATCCTGAAAGGCGTGAAGTGCTATTAGCAGATAATTTACCTTTCTTAATTATAATCCGCGGGAGCATTTGATAACACTATGCAACATCAAAAATGTACCACGATGGATGCTATATTTTTGAATTCGTTACGAATTCCCAAGTTAAACTGCGATTTCCAAAAAGTTCCCCGACGCACAGTGGGGTAACAGAGGCCGATTTTGCGAATTAATGTTAAAATCAAATCTCAAAAATCTCTAAAAGTAATGATGGCAGTTTATGGTACATTGAATGACCTTTCATAATCTAAACTTGAAATCGCATTTAGTTTTATCAGACCAGAGTTATCCTTTCTCAAAGTTACACTTTGATTCACATTTCATCAAGACTATCCAAATTTTACTTTTTCTTCATTTTTAAAAAAATATTAAACTAACAATCTTGAATGTACCAAAAAAATTTAAAGGCCATTGTTTTCTTTTAAATGTTAACTAATATTTCATTTAAAAACAAAAATTTAGAATTTATATATTATATTTTTAATAAATATTTTTTATACACCTTAAATTTAACCTGATTCTGAGAAATCTTTAAAGATTTCTCGGAAGAGCCGCGTTTCGCCGTTTTCATATTTTACTGAAAATTTCTCTGATATATAAACTTTCAAATGTGCAAAAATAGAGGTGCAGTTTTGTGTTTTTTTTGAGAAAAGTTAATAACAGTAACCTAACCTCAAAAATTAAAAATTTTCCAGAAACGGTTTTATTAGTATGTTTGCCTTTCTTGTGCATATTTTAAGGAAGTAAAATACACTTTTACTAACTTTTAGGCAGTAGAGTTGGAATCTTTAGTTCCTTTACCTCTATCGTTTATAGTTATGGAGATATCTTCACATTTGTAAGCCAAAAAGGTGCGCTTACTCTTTTAGCTTTTGTGGGTGAATTAATTGACCAATCCGAATCAAATTTGGCTCTAAATGCATATAAAACAATTGGATAAAATGGAAAAAGACCTTTAAGGTTAACAGTCAGCCCAAATCGTGAGAATTGTTATTCTATTTTCAATAAAATTGTTCGATAAAAACGAAGGTGCAGATACGGACGAAGATGCAGATACGGACACAGATTGTTAAGACTGTTTAATAATTTTAGTGTTAATAAAGTATTATGAAAAAACATACGCAAAAAAAAAACGCAAATTTTTGGTCAAAAAACTTTTTTCGCGCCTAAATATCATTCGAAAATGGTTGGACAACTTAAGAAATGTTTTTATTTAATATTTAAGATATTAACAAATACCTAAAATAATAATATAAAACAAATTTACTGCAAATGCATTGAGACACACGAAAATAACAGAATAACATAGTTTTCGTCTATTTTAGTAAAATTAAAAATTAATTTTAAATACTAAACAAAATACTTTTTTAGTAAATCCGGTTTTTTTTTTATAAGTGATTTAAACTTGTTTAATGTTTGGGCATCGTATCATGCTTGGTTGATTTGATTCGCACTTTTGGCCTCTGTTACCCCACTGTGCGACGCAAGGATTTTTAGCACAAGGACCTCAAAGTTCGAAAATGCTGAAATTGGCCAACTTTCCGGAGGTCTCAGAGGCAAACGGATTCATGGGTTGTTTTGATGTTAGAGTTTTTTAAAGATACACTCTTTATCTTTCAAAACCCATACTTAGAATAATTTTAGGATTTTTTTTAAGGGAGAAACAAATTCTAGAAAACATAGTCAAAAAACATAAAAGTATACAGCTGCGGTCAAAATAGTAGTAGTGTTGCCGCCCTGTGTTTCAAAAGTTTGTTGTTCTTATTTATTTTCTTTTGGTATATTGTATTGATTATAATTGTACTATTAGACTAATTGGATAAGAAAAGTTATGAATTCGTAACGAATTTAAAAATATAGCACCCATCGAGGTAAATATAAAAAGCATTTATTTTGTTGCACAGTGTAATTCATTAATCAATTCAGATGAATCACTTTTTCCTTCCGCCCGCAAAGCTTGTTCTGCGGTTGCTAGCACTTGATCATCATCCATCGTCGCGACGACAAAACTTGCCTTTTCCTTTTTTGTGCTTTAGGAAGCACAAGCTTCTGACTCATTTATGTTTATTTTTGGCCAAAAGCCCTGTATAACCACTGAACTCTGCGCGCGTCCGCAATTTAGGCCCTGCCTTAGATCAATTCATATCCGCGATCCAGATTAACTTCCAATTAAAATTGTTTTTGTTATAATAATGCTAATATTACCTACTTTCAGATCACAGCGTGTTCCAAAGGACCCATTGTAAGAAGGCGCTATATTCAACACAAAAATTAAATGTAATTCCTATAGTCATATGAAATAAATTACAATAATAAATACTCATGTACTATGTATATATATTCACATAACCTAAACAGCATTGCAAATAAATTTGCAATTATTGGACTTAAATATTTTTATTTTGTATACCTGTTAATCGTAAAGTTAAAAGGTAGGGGAGTGACGAACTCGTCGAATCTCACATATGACGTCACGATAAAAATTCCAAATAAATGTAGTCGTCTCCTCTTATCGTGTCGACAATGTTTTAACAGTAATATTATTAAGAAGTCCCGTAATTTGTTGGTGTGGTAATTTTTTCTAAAAAGTGCCAAAGTGAAGATGTGTTGAAAATAAAATCAAATACTTGGCGTTTTTTTATTTTGCGCCGTTTGAGAGTGACACCGTTTTTGCTCCAAGTGTACCTTGTAGGGTATTGTGACGAAAATTGTATATTGTATGGTGACAAATTTGTTGTATTCAAGAATTTTAATTCTTATCGTTGATTTTGTGTAGAAAACTATAATATTACCAGATAACATTAAATGCTGCAGTTTTGTATTGTTTTTAGTTGTGCCGTCAGTTGGAAACGATGGCTCACGCCAAAGGCTGTGGGATTTAACTCCGATGGAATTTCGAATCGTACTTTTACAGAAATATGCTCAGTAGATGTAAGCAACTTTCTGCTTTTACACTTTTAAAAAATATTGATTCTTGGGAAAGTTACATAAAAAACAAATCGTTCGTCACATTACCCTACAACTTTTGAAAGTGCAAAAAAAGTATGGTTCACGCCAAACGCTGTAGAATTCAGTTCCGTTGGAGTTTCGGATCCTAATTTTACAGAATTATGCTCAGTAGATGTAAGCAACTTTCTGCTTTTACACTTTTTGATATTGATATATAGATATTGATTTTTAGAAAAGATACATTCAAAAATCGAATCGTTCGTCACCTTACCCTACACTCCCCTACATATATGGCTCATTCCATGTGAAACGTGTCATGCAAATTGGGGTCAAATCTCAGAAAACACCCAAACTTTTTTTTCGATAGAGGATTGAAAAAAAGCGAGCCGTTTTTGTTTTTTTTTAATCTCTTACCGTTTATTTTTTACAAATTCTTTTAGAATTAAGCTTCAATTTTAAATTTTTGCAGCACTTGAGACTTGTTTGAGTTATTTTAGTATTTGGAATGTAACTTTGTGGGATATCTCAATATCTTTCGGAAAAATATTTCAAAGAATTTTTAAATTTATAATGTAGTATTTTTTAAGAGAATTTAAAATTTAAAAAATTCTGTACACGCGGTTTCCAAATAAAAAAATTATTCTCATATTGCTTCATCAATTCTTCACAAAGTAGTAAAATAAAATGTTTGTAATCGCAAGACCTACTAGTAAAGACAACGGTTTTAGTTTAGCAAGTTTGCATCAAGCAACAACAGCGCAACGTGTAAGATAGGGAAAACACTATTCCTGCTCTCCCGCGCTCATATTACTGTTCTGAATGAGCCATATTGCATTCGGGCAAAAGTATGTAACAGGCAGAAGGAAGCGTTTCCGACCATATCACTGTGGACGGGAGTACACTTTGTGACGAAGACACTGCTCGTTTTATTGCTTGCATACCTCTATCACACTCATTTAGCTAAGTAACGGGTATCTAATAGTCAATGTACTCGACAAAGGCGGTATCGCATGTTTCTTTAGCAAAAGAAAATGTAAAACAAATTTTAAAATTAATGCATTTTGGATTCCCTGCCTTTTTTGTCAAAAAAACCTTCTAATAAACTCATTTTACTGATAATAAAATGTCCTTAGTCTTTCTAATACACAACATTGAGTTCCAGTTTAGTTTAGTTACAAATCGATGACCGCAATCGGTTTATCCAAACTCGACACAAAAAGAAAACAAGAGAGAACGCTATAGTCGGGTTTGTGTCCCGACTATCTAATACCCGTCACTCAGCTAAAGGAAGTGCGAGGGAGATCGATATATAAAATTTTTTTGATTGCGAATAACTTTTTAATGAATGGTCCGATTTGAAAAATGTCTTCTACATTTCGATAGGTATAAATATACACAACAAAATTGCATTTATACTCCTCGGAAATCTTAAAAGGTGTGGGCGCCAGACACATTTTAAAATCGTTAGTGGGCGATTGTGGGCGTTAGAGGGGGCGTGGCTCCTTTTTGAAATAAACTTGCGCAGCGTAGGAAGCTTTTGTAGTTTCCGAGATCTCAGCGTTGATACGGACAGACAGACAGACGAACAGATGGACATAGCTATATCGACTCGGCTAGTGACCCTGATCAAGAATATATATACTTTACAGGGTCGGAAACGCTTCCTTCTAGCTGTTACATACTTTTGCACGAATACAATATACCCTTTTACTCTACGAGTAACGGGTATCAAAACCAAAAACGTTTTACATTAAAATAAAAATTGAAGCCATACAACAAATTTTATGAGCCCTTTTCTTAATCAGGGAAATGTACATTACCAGAAAACCAAGGTGGCCTTCGATGAGGATTTTGTCGATTTTATTTTGTAAACTCGTGTAAAAGAAATAAATTCTCATCTACACGTTGACAACATCTTTAAAAGTGCGCTAGCCCGAATTTAGCAATGAAAGGCTTTGAGGGCGTTAGAGTGAGCGGGCACTCGGCTGAATTTGTTTACCATATATACAAGACAGTCCGAGCTATCGAACAAAAAATCAAAAGGACAAAATGTATACACCGTCACTCTTATTTTTAATGTTAAAGTATAAATCATTACGTAACAATTTGTCTGTCTGACAGGCTTGCAGACGCTAATAATGATTACGCAGATTATTCCAAAAATTAACCACGCCCACAAATATAAACGTTTTAACTGTAATGGAAATTCTTGCTTTAAATTAACTACTTACCTAAAATTTTCAAAAAAAAATGTGAAACAATAACTTGAAAGTAACGTTTTTGAAAATCTTTTTAAAAGATGTTTATACCCGTTACTCGTAGAGTAAAAGGGTATTTTGTATTCGTGCAAAAGTATGTAACAGGTAGAAGGAAGCGTTTCCGACCCCATAAAGTATATATATTCTTGATCAGGATCACTAGCCGAGTCGATATAGCCATGTCCGTCTGTCCGTCTGTCTGTCTGTCCGTATGAACGCTGAGATCTCGGAAACTACAAAAGTTAGAAGGTTGAGATTTCCTACACATATTCTTGGGCTTCCTACGCAGCGCTAGTTTATTTCAAAAAGGTGCCACGCCCCCCCTAACGCCCACAATCGCCTTAAACGATGTTATTGTGTCTATCAATACCTATCGAAATGAAGAATTCTTCAAATCGGACCATTCGTTAAAAAGTTATGCGTGATCAAAGTTTTATATATCCATCTGCCTCGCACTCCCTTTAGCTAAGTAACGGGTATCTGATAGTCGGGGCACCCGACTATAGCGTTCTCTCTTTTTTCTGTATACACTCAGTCTGCCTGTGAAAGCTAGAATACGGCTGAAAACTCTACAATGCTCGAAGACTATGGTACGACAAATTGTTTCTTTTTTTTTAAATATTTAACTTAAGATAACAGCTTTATCCCGTTCATTCTTTTCAGTAGTTATGCATATTTTCTAGTTCTTAAAAAGACCAGATACACTCGTCTATTTACTGAGAACTGTTATTAATTAAGCTCTGGCTTGCTTGAATATTAAATTTGTTCTTTAGGTATTTAATTTTAATTATACCCGTTACTCGTAGAGTAAAAGGGTATATTGTATTCGTGCAAAAGTATGTAACAGCTAGAAGGAAACGTTTCCGACCCTATAAAGTATATATATTCTTGATCAGGATCACTAGCCGAGTCGATCTAGCCATGTCCGTCTGTCCGTCTGTCCGTCTGTCTGTCTGTCTGTCCGTCTGTCCGTCTGTCCGTCTGTCTGTATGAACGCTGAGATCTCGGAAACTATAAAAGCTAGAAGATTGGCGTTTTGCATGCAGATTCTAGGAGTTCCTACGCAGCGCAAGTTTGTTTCAAAAGGGTGCCACGCCCCCTCTAACGCCCACAATCGCTTATATACGATTTTAAAAATTTCAATATTTCGGAAAAGTAAAAATGCAGTTTTATTGTGTTTATCAATACCTATCGAAATGTAGAAGACATTTTTCAAATCGGACCATTCATTAAAAAGTTATACGCAATCAAAATTGTTCATATATCTATCTCCCTCGCACTCCCTTTAGCCCCAATAGATAGTCGGGACACCAACCCGAGTACAGCGTTCGCACTCCCTTTAGCTGAGTGACGGGTATTAGATAGTCGGGACACCAACCCGACTATAGCGTTCTCTCTTGTTTTTTATTTAATTTTTTAAAATTTAGTTTGTTGAAATCAGCTGTTACTTTATCGAGCTGGAAAAAAAATAACAGGAGGTCCGAGTTACTATCAAAGTTAGCTCACACATTGAAGCTTAGGAAAACCAAATTTCCTTAGACTTCATCTGACCGAGAAATGTTAGCCGGCACTCAAGGAACCGGCACTTAGGGACAGATAGCTATCAGGAACTTTGAAAGGGACTCGAGAAACCGGCCCTTAGAAAGAAAGAATTACATCTATTGTCCGTTAGATTGTCGATTGTATCAAATTCGGTCATTTAAGGAGAGTTTATTTTAATGTTTATGCACCCCAAAATTAAATATAAGTCAAAATTATAATTTTAAAACAGATTGAGCAAAAAGAAATTTTAGCATTCATTTTTCGATGTAGTACCATTATTATTTTACAAAGTCAAATAAACAAACACATTAAATATTTTTAATTAAATTGTTAGTAAATATGTCGTAAATCGTGTAGTTGTTTGAGCAACATCTAAAAATCGGAGTATGGTAAATTTCCAGCTACAGGTGGGGAGTATTGACTTTGGTAGGTCTGTTGTTTGTCGAGGACAGCTCCCCAGCCTCTGGCACATTTATTAAAAGTTTGACCTTTGCTCGCCGGTGGAGAAGCTGAGCTGGTAGTTAGTGGTCCACATCTAGGAGATCCAGTTGGTAACAGCTGACGGTGGGGGGATCCAATTGATCCTATTGAACTTGGAGATCCTGATGTATGCTCATTGAGTCCAATTCCAAATGGCGTTGGCGAAGCATTGCGCACTTGCGAGTTTTGTTGCACACTTAGGTACGGTGAACTTGGACTTGCGAAGTATCTCCTCTCAGGCTGTTCATATCTAGCCAATTTATCAACAGACAAAGGTGTAGGGCTAAAGTTGACCTGGGGAGTGACGTTTTCGGTTCCAATTGGTATTTTTTGATAGCTAGACGGCGGGTACAGCTGCTGTTTTGGTGGTACTGTACTAAATCCAGATGACACCGGCTTTGACAGCGGAAATTCGCCAATGCCCTTGTTTCCAACCGAACTTGTATTAGCAGAAAAGTTAGCTATTGGTAAGGGGCGTGTCACAGATCCGTGACTTGTTGGTTCAAAATGTGTATGGTGCCCTGTGTACTGGTGAGGAGGTGCTGCATAGCTAGAAAGAGATATTTCCTTCGGAACATATAAGCCTATAAAAAGAAAGTAGAAACACGAAAAATAAATTATTGCAAAGCTGTTATTTAAAATCAAAGCTAAAGTCAGACGATGAAACAATTCTTATTCTTATCTTTAAGAAGATTTTATACATGTAATCCAGGCACTGTAAATAGTGAATATTGATCTATTGATTTCAAAAATCAAGCACTTAGAATCGAGACACGCAACTTGATTTTAAACTTTATGATTTTTACAATATTCCTCATATATAACATTGTGCAACAAAATTAATGCTTTTTAAATTTACCTCGATGGATGCAATATTGTTGAATTCGTTACGAATTCCTAAGTTAAACTGCGTTGCAAAAAATTTCCCCGACTCAAGGATTCTTAACAGAAGAACCTCAAAATTCGAAAAATGCTGAAATTGGCCAACTTTTTGAAGATATCACAGGCAAACGGATTCATGGTTTGTTTTGATGTTAAAGTTTTTTAAAAGTGCCACTCTATATCTTTCTAACCACATACTCAGAATAATTTTAGAATATTTTTAAGGGAGAAAAAATAAAAGAAAACATAGCCATAAAACGTAAAAACATACAGCTGAGGTCAAAATAGTAGTAATGTTCGCGTCTGGAAACCATATTTATACCCGTTACTCGTAGAGAAAAAGGGTATATTGTCTTCGTGCAAAAGTATGTAACAGCTAGAAGGATGCGTTTCCGGCCCTATAAAGTATATATATTCTTGATCAGGGTCACTAGCCGAGTCGATATAGCCATGTCCGTCTGTCCGTCTGTCTGTCCGTATGAACTCTGAGATCTCGGAAACTATAAAAGCTAGAGGATTGGTATTTGGCATGAAGATTCTTGGAGTTCCTACCCAGCGCAAGTTTGTTTCAAGAAGGTGCCACGCCCCCTCTAACGCCCACAATCTCTTATATACGATTTTAAAAATTTAAAATTTTTCGGAAAAGTAAAAATGCAGTTTTATTGTGTTTATCAATACCTATCGAAATGTAGAAGAATTCAAATCGGACCATTCGTTAAAAAGTTATGCGTGGTCAAAGTTTCTATCTCCATCTCCCTCGCACTCCCTTTACCTGAGTAACGGGTATCTGATAGTCGGGGCACCCGACTATAACGTTCTCTCTTCTTTTATTTAACTTACTCTTTCTTGCAGGTGGTATTATTGTCTTTCTTAAGGCATTTTTCCACTATGCGGTTTTTTCGGAATTTTTCGGTATTTTTGATTGGCAACGCGATAGGCGGACGTGAGGTGTTTCCATTGGCAAACGCGTCTGAAAACAGCTGTTCTGCTATTGTCATTTGCGAGCTGAAGTAAACAATGGATTTAATTAATTTGCTATATGTGGAAACATTGCTGCAATGATGAATGCAGTTACCACATCCCACGTTCTGCTGCTTGAGCATCTGTTGCCAGCAGTTGGTGGAGCTCCAAATAAAGATCGGGAAGCGACAAACAAATGCGTCAGAAACCCGGTAGTGCAGAAAGCAAAAGGATCTGCTGCAGAAGGCGTTCGTATATATCGATCTGAGCAGGCATTAAAATAATTCTCTGACACGACCCGCGACAGCAGTAGCTGCAGCTTCTGCGGCGTCACGTCAGTGAACAGAATCTGAGCCGGGGCTGAAAGGACTAGGAGGACATTGTGCGCCAGAAGGAGGGAGATGTGCCCTTTTCCAGCAGTCGCTGTCAACGTGTGTCACTTGAATATGGAATGGCCCTCTATGGTCGAAGCTGATTTTGTACCTGCGCTCAAATGGGACCAGAAGGTCGCCTTGAAGGACGAATGGCGGGCGCACGTGACCAAGAAGCAAACCTCATGATCATGGAGCCGGGGAAGAAGGCCCATGTGCCTGCGCTGCCACGACCAAGGGACCATTCCATTGGATAAACGTACTGCTACTACCCTTTATGCGCTTGGAACATCCTCGAAGTACTGAACTATTGCCAGATCATTTGGCATATCAAAAACCAAAATTATACGAAATAAAGTTCAATAGAAATCTGTAAATAATTCAGTATCAACAATAAATGTTTTTAATTTACCCGCTTCTTATCAGCTTCTTATCAGTTTCAAATACAGAACAATTATCATGCCTGGTTAATACTGCTGAAAAATACCACAAATTTGACTTCGCAGCCCTGTAACGCGACAATTTTCCACCTTCCCTTCCCCACCCACGCCTACAAGTTTTGTATGGGATTTGGGCGCGTTCAACGGTAAATGGATGCAAACGCGACGCGTCCATAATGAGCAGAGGGCATTAGTAAGGAAAATACTTCCAACCTTACAAATGAAGTGTATACTTATGTTTATGTACTCTCACATCCCAGTCGAAATCAACTCTTTTCAAACGAACTAATTGAGCAATTAAGGCGAATTCTTAAAAAAAAGAAAACTATCTTCTTTTCACAATATTCTACTTATGCAATTTTTCATTAGTTATGTACATATATTAGTTGGTTTCTTTCGTTTCAAAGAATTCGCGGCTCCTTTTTATGATTTCAGTCATAAGTTTGCAAGGCAGTGAAGGAGACGTATATAAGACCCTATAAAATGTTCTTGATCAGCATCACTAGACGAGTCGATCTAGCCATGTCCGTCCGTCCGTCTGTTCGTTTCTATGCAAACTAGTCTGGCAGATTTGAAGCTATCGGGCTGAAACTTTATTTTGCAGGTATTATATAAGTACGTTTCTATTATTTTTTCCGCCACTGTATATAACCCAGTCGGATCGGATAGCTCCCATAGGAATAATCGGAAGAAAAACATTTAAAAAATCATAACTGGGGTGTTTTTTATAAATTCTGAATTTCCAATTTAGTTTTATCAAAATTTTACGACTATATCATCATTAATGGAAAAAAAAGAAACAAATTATAGCTTTGTTTGTTTTTATTTTATTCTCTTCTACTCTGGGATATGATCCTATTTTAATATATAAGACTTTCGAAATAAATTTAAGAATAGTCGGTATAATAGTAGCTGCCATAGAAAGGATACAAAAACTAATGTAAAATAAAATACGAAATTTGACATTTTGTAATTTCTCTGCAAGGGTATATAAGCTTCGGCTGGCCTAAATTAGCTTCCTTTCTTGTTGTTAATCATTTCGAAAGAAATGAGAGCAAATTGGAAGATATCTCCGCTTTCTCGAGTCCTGTCAACGTCCAGAGAAACAATTACACAGTGCTGCTAGGGCACAGAAATGAGCTGTAAAGCGCAAAAATTGGCATGCTTTGATTATTTCATCGGCTGTTTCAGTATAAGTCAAAGGCAAAGTCAGCTGTGATTTATTTTCTTCATTTAAGTTGGCTTCGGGAAATCAGCTGTCATTTTGTCAAGCTGAAATGGACTTGATAGGGAGACCGAGTCCCAGCTTTCACAATAATGCTCTAGAAAGCAAAAATCCCTTAGCAGAGAAATGTTAGCCGGCAGTCGAGATACCACCCCTAAACCCATAATACCATCTGCAAAGATGCGGAAATCCAATAAAACCATCATTTTTGCCTTGAAAGCGAACATAGAAATATGAAACATAATTAAAATTTATGTTTAATTTACATTATAAAACGCAAACATAACGATTATTTTTTGAGTTTTATGTTCTTTTGTTATAATGATTATTGTTTGATTACATATATAAACTCATATACACTACACTGTTAGAACTTTCTACGGTTTATTTAAAATTCTATTTGAATAGAATTTGATTTAAAATTTTCATAAATTAAAATCAACTGGATATAGAAAATAAAATTACACAGGACTGAATCATATTCTCTGTCTGACAATAGCCTAAAAATCATACATTTATAAGATGGTACAAAACTGACAGCTATACAATACATCTGTAGTGTAACATAATAACATACTAATAACACAGTCACACAATTGGGTATAACAAATTGTTAGTGGTCTAGAAATATCCAAAATCTCGAAAAAATAACCTCCGATTTGTTAAGAATTTAAGTTGATTTTCTCCTTGGAAGTCATTGGTTCTTTTGTAATTTAATTTCAAAGTCGCTATAAAAACAAAGTAGTCTTTCTGCGATTTGCTATAAAAATAGATTTAACATTTTATTTTCGTTTTGAAAACGACTTTTTTGCATTTTGGAAATTAAAATGGTTTCTTTTTCACAAGAGCATTTAATAGCGTAATTTATTTATAAATAAATATTTTCTGTCACCACATCAAAATTTACACTCTATTATTTGCTTAAATCGTCAGCTCTGCTCGACCACGGCCGCACACGTACAATGTAGAACAGCGGTCTGCACACATCGATGAGCTGCCCCGTGCCAATTACTCAACAAATATTAAACAAAATCCAACAACTCTAACAGTTTCTCCCGTTTTAAAGTCATTCCATAATGATTTCGTGATAACCTTAATTAGTAATTGGACAAAAGCTACTACACTATTCGCTCGCACTTGATATTTTACAGAACAGTAAAACAGAAAACAAAAGCCGAACAAATAGTTAATATTTTGTTTTGGAAACAAAAACGTAAAACATTTGTGAATATCAGTAACATAAATTACTTTCATTTCACATCTTTCAAATATGTATATACAATGTACATTTTACAAACATGTATTATTTTTAAACAGAAAACTATTTGCAAACAGTTTAACCTTGCCTTCATTGTCTTCTATTGATGGTGCGACTATGCCGTCTGGACAATGGTTTAACTGCGTTATATTCTGTTGCTCGAAAGATTGTATTAGTTCGCGCACATTTACTTTTTCATCTAGGACGTTTTTGGCTTTTAAGTCTTCATCACTTAATACTTCATATTCAGTTTTTCGGATAAAATCGTTACAATTTTGATAGGCCTGCGGCAGTACGGTTGAACTTAGTTCACGGGCACTTTCTCTGTTTCGTAGTATTTCTATTTCAAGACGCTGGTGTTCCAAAAAATATTTTTGAAATTTTTCGAGCTTATTTAATCGACTTTGCACATCTACTGCAAAATTAGAAGTCAGCTTATCTTCACAAAAATAATAATGAGGAAGAGATTGCCACGATGATTCAGTTTCGTTAGATTGCAAAGATTCTGAAATATTTAAATTGCCAAATGAAATAGTAAATAGCAAGACAAAATGCCATAGTCGAGTACCCCGACTATCAGATACCCGTTACTCAGCTAAATAAAGTGCGAGGGAGCGCGAGATATGCACTGCTTGTACTCCATTATTTACTCATAACTTTTAAATGAATGGTACAATTTGCAATCCCTTAAGGCGATTGTGGGCGTTAGAGTGGTCGTGGCGCTCGGCTAAATTAAACTTGCGCTGCGTAAGCTCATGAATATGGTTGTGGTTAATCGCAACTTTCTAGCTTTTGTAGTACCCGAGATCCCAGCATTCATTCAGACAGACAGACGATCGCTAGATCGACTCTGCTAGTACTCCTGATCAAGAATATATATCCTTCATAGGGTCGGAAACGCTTCCTTCTACCTATTACTTTTTTTCCAACGAACTTAATATACCCTTTTACTCTACGTACCCTTTTACTCTACGTATGCGTTTAAAAACGCGGTCTAAAAAACCAACAGTTTTGAGAATAGTCTAGAACGTCGCACAGTGGCGTCTTGGGCCAAAAAAGTGCAATAGGAGGTTGTAACGCACACCAATCGACAGATAAATGATCCCTCTTTTCAAATATGTAACCCCCAAAGGTATCAGATTTTTTTAAAGAAGATGCGCTGCTTCAAAGTTGACCAATTTTTCTACAACTAAGTATCAAACGATCTTGGTGCTTAGTTCCCTAATTGGGAAACTCAGCTAAAGGGAGTGCGAACGCTGTACTCGGGTTGGTGTCCCGACTATCTAATAATCGTAACTCAGCTAAAGGGAGTGCGAGGGAGATAGATATATAAACAACTTTGATTGCGTATAACTTTATAATGAATGGTCCGATTTGAAAAATGTCTTCTACATTTCGATAGGTATTAATAAACACCATAAAATTGCGTTTATATATTTTTAAAATCTTAAAAGATGTGGCCTCCAGACACATTTGAAAATCGTTTATGGCGATTGTGGGCATTAGGGGGGCGTGGCACCTCAATAAAACAAACTTGCGCTGCGTAGGGAGCCCAAGAATATGTGTGGGTAATCTCAACCTTCTAGCTTTTGTAGTTTCCGAGATCTCAGCGTTCATACAGACAGACAGACGGACGGACGGACAGACGGACATGGCTAGATCGACTCGGCTAGTGATCCTGATCAAGAATATATATATACTTTATGGGGTCGGAAACGCTTCCTTCTAGCTATTACATACTTTTGCACGAATACAATATACCCTTTTACTCTACGAGTAACGGGTTCAATTACGTAAAAACAAATAACAGTTTAATATCCGCATCTCATGGTTATTCGCTATTTGCTAAAGGTCAATTTTTTCACTATTTTTATACCCGTTACTCGTAGAGTAAAAGGGTATATTGTATTCGTGCAAAAGTATGTAACAGGTAGAAGGAAGCGTTTCCGACCCTATAAAGTATATTTATTCTTGATCAGGATCACTAGCCGAGTCGATCTAGCCATGTCCGTCTGTCCGTCTGTCCGTCTGCCTGTCCGTCTGTCTGTCCGTTTGTCTGTCTGTTCTAATGAACGCTGAGATCTCGGAAACTACAAAAGCTAGAAGGTTGAGATTTCCCACACATATTCTTGGGCTTCCTACGCAGCGCAAGTTTATTTCAAAAAGGAGCCACGCCCCCTCTAACGCCCACAATCGCCCACTAACGATTTTAAAATGTGTCTGGCGCCCACACCTTTAAAGATTTCCGAGAAGTATAAATGCAATTTTGTTGTGTATATTTATACCTATCGAAACGTAGAAGACATTTTTCAAATCGGACCATTCATTAAAAAGTTATTCGCAATCAAAAAAATGTTATATATCCCTTTAGCTGAGTGACGGGTATTAGATAGTCGGGACACCAACCCGACTATAGCGTTCTCTCTTGTTTAACTTTGGATGGAGATTAAAAATAAAGATATAAAAATATATTTTTTATACTTTCCCAAAACGTTTTTTTAACATTCTTCTTGATTTTTGGAAAGTTTCAGCTGCGTCTGCTTGCGATTTCAGCTGTTTGAGGCGAAAGAAGTTAAAAAGTCATGGTTCCAGATGTTGTATTGGGTTGGCAAAAAAGTCATGTCGTTTTTTTTTAGTAATCGTTTTTAAACTAATTTATTTACGACTAATCGAGCACCGGAGTCACACTTTTTAGTATCGTTTTAAAGCTTATTGTCTTAGGTACTATCGATGAAAATTTGGTAATTATTCGATAACATTTGTGGAAGCTATAGCAAATTAAACATGGAGGATCAAAGTGAGCATTTTCTGCATATTTTGCTTTTTTATTTCCGAAAAGGAAAAAAAGCGGTCGAAGCTTGCGAAAAATTGTGCGAAGTGTATGGTAAAGATGCCATGAGTGATCGCCAATGTCAGCGCTGATTTGCCAAATTCAGGCTTGGAGATTTTGGAGTTAAAGACGCCCCACGTTCTGGTCGACCATCGGCCGTTTTTGACGAACAAATTCAGGCTTTGCTGGATGAAAACCGGGGTTATTCAACGCGGGAGATGTCAGAGAAGCTCAGTGTGTCGCATACAACGGTTGAAAACCATTTGAAGAAACTTGGCTACGTAAACAAGCTCGATGTTTGGGTTCCGCATAACTTAAAGGAAATTCACCTAACTAAGCGTATCAATATCTGCCATTCTCTGCTGCAACGGATTAAAAACGATCCTTTTTTGAAGCGGATCATTACTGGCGACGAAAAGTGGGTTGTTTACAATAATGTCCAACGAAAAAGATCATGGAGCAAGAAAGATGAGCCAGCCCAGGCCACATCAAAGGCCGATATCCATCAGAGGAAAGTTATGCTGTCTGTTTGGTGGAATTGCAAGGGTGTAGTGCACTTTGAGCTGCTGAGACGGAATGAAACCATCAATTCAGATGTGTACTGTCGCCAGCTATCCAATTTGGCGGAAAAAATTAAAGAAAAGGAGCCCGCACTAGCTAATCGGACCATGACAACGCTAGGCCCCACACATCTTTGGTCACTCGGCAAAAATTAACGGAGCTGAATTGGGAAGTGCTACCACATCCACCTTATAGTCCGGACTTAGCACCTTCAGATTACCATTTGTTTCGCTCTCTTCAAAACTCTTTGAATGGTAAAAACTTTGATTTGGATGAGGCTGTCGAAAACCACTTGTCTCGATTCTTTGCTGCAAAGACCAAAAGTTCTTCAAGCGCGGAATTATGCAGCTGCCCGAGAGATGGTCATTAGTGGTCGAACAAAACGGCCAATACATAATTGATTAATTATAAGTCCTGATATAAATAAATCATCTTTGAACATATTAAAAAAAACGACATGACTTTCGTGCCAACCCAATATTTGGGTGCATCCCTGCTAAAACCAAGACATTTTTATACCCGTTACTCGTAGAGTAAAAGGGTATATTGTTTTCGTGCAAAAGTATGTAACAGCTAGAAGGAAGCATTTCCGACCCTATAAAGTATATATATTCTTGATCAGGGTCACTAGCCGAGTCGATATAGCCATGTCTGTCTGTCCGTCTGTCTGTCTGTTTGTCTGTCTGTCTGTCTGTCTGTCCGTCCGTCTGTCTGTCCGTCTGTCTGTATGAACGCTGAGATCTCGGAAACTATAAAAGCTAGAGGATTGGTATTTGGCATGAAGATTCTTGGAGTTCCTACGCAGCGCAAGTTTGTTTCAAAAGGGTGCCACGCCCCCTCTAACGCCCACAATCGCTTATATACGGTTTTAAAAATTTTGATTTTTCGGAAAAGTAAAAATGCAGTTTTATTGTGTTTATCAATACCTATCGAAATGTAGAAGAAATTTTTCAAATCGGACCATTCGTTAAAAAGTTATGCGTGATCAAAGTTTCTATCTCCATCTCCCTCGCACTCCCTTTACCTGAGTAAAGGGTATCTGATAGTCGGGGCACCCGACTATAGCGTTCTCTCTTGTTTTAGGTAATTCCGTTACTCTGTTGTTATTTTTTAAGAAATATAAGTTTTATTTTATTTTCTTAAATGTTAAGACTGAAAATTAGTTTGATTTTAAAAATAAAAATAAAAAATTTTTTTTTTTTAATTTATTTTCAGAAATTGTTTATAAAAATACAATTTTTTGCAAACATTTTTTTTTTTAATTTTTAAAAATTAGAGCATTAAAAAAGAAACAAACCAAAACAAAAAACACATTTTTTAAATTCTTTTTTGTCGGAATAAAATGGATTTGTTTATAAATTTTGACTTTGCCGGTTTGTAAGTACGCCTCTGACACGGCCACTCCCTGTCTCAAATACTCAGTTTAAAGGTAGATCAATTATCTATCATATACCGTTTACATCATTCGATTATTTCTATTGGTTCAAAAGTTATGATTTATTACCACAAAAAGGTTAAAAAAAACAATAAAATAGGATTTGAAAATATGTCAAATTCACTCCACAACTCTATTTAGTGATACAGCCGGTTTTGGTTTGTTGATTTGCAAGGCAACCGTACCTAATACGGTACGTCCCGTCGGGTTCTGTAACACCCCTGAAACCAAGTGTAATTTTTTTTTAATTCTGAAAAAAATTGTCTTTTTATACCCGTTACTCAGAAAATTGTAACAGGGAGAAGGAATCGTTATATTCTTGATCAGTCCGTTCGTATGAACGCTGAGATCTCGGAAAGTATACATAAAAGCTAAAATGTTTGGACTAAGCATGCAGATTCTTGGGATTCCTGCGCAGCAAAAGTTTGATTTATCAAGATGCCACGCCCCCTATATTTGGATTCGTAATACCTACCCAAATGTATAACAAAAACAAATAGGATTACTCATTAAAAGTTATAACGCATTTTACATTATATAGCCCCACCTCAAGCGACTGCCTGCTTTGGTGCTCGCATATCTCCATCTCTCTCACACTCATTTAGCTGAGTGAAGCGTATTTGATAGTCGAGGAACTCGACTATAACACTCTCTCTTTATGAAGAATTGTTTAATGTTATTACGTATTGTATGAGGGTATGTAGGGTATCTGCAAGGGTATATGATCTTCGGCTGGCCGATGTCAGCTACGTTTCTAGTTTTAGGTTTTTTTATTTAAATACTTTTAGTAAAGTTTATTAAATGATCACGAGCTCAAAATAAACTCGTAAATGAGCTATGTTAATACTAACCCTTTGGTAGTTCCACATTGCGACCTCCCCAGCCTTGAGCAACGCATGGTGTGTAAGCCAGATCCCTTAGGGGATTCGAGGGTACATTGACAGATGGAGGCGCAGAAGAAATTCCCTGTGGAAGAGAACTGTTACTTAGAACCAATAATTGCAATAATTGGTAGAATCATACATTATTATTATGTTTCTGAGGACTGTAGTGGGTAGGTTCCACAGCATCCGTGAAGTCCTTTCTACCACTTTGGAAATACAGAGTTGGTGACGCGGCAGCAGGTGAGACACTCTGTACTTTGGTATCCCTATCCTCCACAAACGCTGAGCTTGCTGAACCAGTTTGTAAAGCTGCTTCCCAAGGAGACTGAACCACCTGTACTCCTGGCTTCGAATACTTTTCAATTAACTGGTTTTGATGAATATTCAACTGAACGCGGTGTTTTCCCGCGTCAGAATATGCCGGCAAAATGTTAGGTGATATAACCGGCCTTTGTTGATACTGCTGGTAATCTGGAATACCAGACGGAGGATTTTGAGTCCCTGAATGGGTTTCATCGACTATCCAATTATCAGCCTTTCTGCGGCGTTTTGCAAACAGCTCGGCACCTTCAATGCATATGTAGTTAACGGTGGGCCGTTGTGGGCGGCGAGCGCGGCGGCGAGAGCGGCGGTAGGAGCGGCAGTGGGGGCGGCGGCGGGAGCGTCAATAATAAAGCAAAGCACATGTTTTTAAAAATATAAACCGTTAAAAAATAATAATATTGGGCTAGCATACAATCAAAATTTGGTCTCATTATACGATCTCGAAAACATTAACCACAAAGCTAAGTGATTATTGCCTAAATGCACATTAAATTCTGTTCAATTTAAATTAAGGATAGTTGACTAAAATTTCGGCTTAAAACTACATTATAAAATATGTTGTATAAAAAAACCTTATATTTTGAACAAAAAGGGGTCGTACTACATTGACGATTTCATTCATTGGAGCTCAGAAAGAGACTCCGTGTAATTTACTGAGATTTTTGTTTGCTGTTTATGCCTACTTTAAATATTTAAAACATAACTACGATTTTTTTATTCCCGTTACTCGTAGAGTAAAATATTCTTGATCAGGATCACTAGTAGAGTCGATCTAACTTGTGATTGTACAATGTTGAAATTAAAGGTTCAATGTACCATTTCCGCTAAATTGTGGCTCTTGGCTACGAAGGGTTTTCTTGCTATTAAGCCGCAAAAAGTGCATAGAAATCGAAAATTTGGAACTTTGACCACGGAATTCTCAAAGCTTTGACGTGATGGAAAGTTTCCAAGTATGGGGTAGTAATCTAAAGGTAAAATCCTTTTAGGTTTTCTAGCGTTTAGTCTTGTGTTTTTTTTTGTCGACTTGTGTAATTAAATAAATTGATTAGGGGAGTGTAGGGTAATGTGACGAGTAGGGTAATGTGACGAACTCGTCGAATCTCACATATGACGTCACGACAAAAATTCCAAATAAATGTAGTCGTCTCCCCTTATCGTGTCGACAATGTATTTACAGTAATATTAATAAGAAGTCCCATAATTTGTTCGTGAGGTAATTTTTTCTAAAAAGGTGGTGCGCAAACTAGCAAATCTATTCAATTTACTTGTGTTTCAGCAGGGCCAGAGCGAAGAGGAGTGAAAAATAAAATCAGGTAAGTATATGCACGTATAAATGAGATCTTTGTCAACAGTTTTTGGTACTTGGCGTTTGTTTTGTTTGCACCGTTTAAGAGTGACACCGTTTTTGCTCCAAGTCTACCTTGTAGGGTATCGTGACGAACTTTTTGTAGGGTATGGTGACGAACTTTTTTTATTCAAGAATTTGAATTGTTATCGTTGATTATGTGTAAAAAAAACTATTATAATACCGAATAACATTAACTGCTGCAGTTTTATTGCTTTTTCGTATTGTTTTAGGTATGTCGTCAGTTAAATCAAAGTTTGTTAAAAAAAATGAACTCGAAAAAGTGTTGCAGGCAATAAAATTAGTAAAGCTCCATGGTAGATCGACTAATTCGGTTGCAAATGAACAAGGAATTTCGGAACCCACTTTTAGAGGTTACATTAAAAAAGTAAACGAAGCCAGTGTTGATGTTTCAAAGGAATCCGACGACGTGGTATTGAACTTTTTAAACAATCATTCTCAGATTACCTTTTTATTATATTATTGTCATTTTTCATCCATTCTTGAAAAAAAAATAATTCGCACATATGTACATACAGTTTTAGTGTGTATTTATTAGTTCGTCGCCTTATCTGGCAACTTTTGAAAGTGCAAAAAAAGGATGATTCACGCCAAACGCTGTAGGATTTGGCTCCGTTAGATTTTCGAATCGTACTTTTACAGAAATATGCTCAGCAGATGTAAGCAACTTTCTGCATTTACACTTTTAAAAAATATAGATTTTTGGGGAAGTTACATTAAAAAGAAAATCGTTCGTCACATTACCCTACAATTTTTAAAAGTGCAAAAAAAGGATGGTTCACTTTAAACGCTGTAGGACTTAGCTCCGTTAGAATTTCGAATCCAAATTTTACAGAGATATGCTCTAAAGATGTAAGCAACTTTCTGCATTTACATTTTTGAAAAATATTGATTTTTCGAAAAGTTACATTCAAAAGTCGAATCGTTCGTCACCTTACCCTACACTCCCCTACTTAAGAAACATCCTATACTTCATTTATAACTCATCTGTAAACTGCCATAAGGCTGATATGGTATTTTAAGTAGAGATCTACATATCTTCACTATACTTAATAATGTATTTGTGACTAGTGCATTAATTTATAAGGAAGTCCTTGTAGCACCAGGAAATAAGAAAGAAAGAAATTAAATATTATTTAATGGCTTTTTGACACTAATATTACTGGAACATAACAAAGAAGTTTCCATATACATATATATGGCATGTTGATAATATTAATTTTAGAATCCTGAACAATTGTTTTTAATGGACATGTGGTATATCATAAATAACACTATGCAACATCCAAAATTTACCTCGATGGATGCTATATTGTTGAATTCGTTACGAATTCCCAAGTTAAACTGCGTTATCCAAAAAGTTCCCCGACGTAGGGATTCTTAGCACAAGGAGCTCAAAGTTCGAAAAATGATGAAATTGGCCAACTTTCCGGAGGTATCACCGGCAAACGGATTAATGGTTTGTTTTGATGTTAAAGTTTTTTAGAAGTCACACTCTTTATCTTTCAAGCCCCATACTTAGAATAATTTTACGATTTTTTTTAAGGGGTAAAAAAATAAAAGAAAACATAGCCATAAAACGTAAAAACATACAGCCGCGGTCAAAATAGTAGTTCGTTTTTAAAGGCTTGTTGTTGTAATTTTTTTTCCTAGTAATATTTTTTTGATTGTTATTGTACTTTTGGACTAATTGCATAAGGAAAATTATAACGACAAACTTTAAAAAAGTGAAGGGCGGAAGCACTACTGTTATTTTGACCGCAGATGTATAAAAAACCGTAAAATTATTCTAAGTATGGGGCTTGAAAGATAAATAGTGCCACTTTTAAGAAACTTTAACATCAAAACAATCCAGGAAACCGTTTGCCTGTGATACCTCCGGAAGTTTTGCAAATTTCAGCATTTTTGGAACTTTGAGGTCCTTATGCTAAGAATCCTTGCGTCGGGGAACTTTTTGAAAAACCCAGTTTAACTTGGGAATTCATAACGAATTCAAAAATATAGCATCATAGCAGCATTATAGCAAATACATTTAAAAAGCATTAATTATAACTGTTACGGTACCTGATTTACAGTGTGCTTTGTACCTAAAATGTACTATAATTAGAATGGCAATCTTATGATGAGCTCTAATGAGCAATCAACAAGGAAAATTTTAAACACTACCAAAATTCAAGTAATTTAAAATCCTTCGGTAATATACTTCTTAAACCAATAAGTCATTTTTATAATTTTTACTTATCGATAAAAATTATAATTGGTTTTAAAGGAGTTTTTTTTACATTTAAAATTTTTTTTTTAATTATGAGAACTATTTATTTATTTAAGTGCCCTTCAGCAGATGAAGAGCTCAAAATCTTTTCATCACAAAATTGTTTAAATCGGACCATTCATTAAAAATTTATGAGCAATCATAGTTTTTAGGGCTGTATTGTTGCGTTGTAGCTTGCATATCTCCATCTCCCTCTCACTACATTTAGTAACGTGTAAACCATTCTCTCTTGTTTTGATTTATGAGAATCACAATGCTTATTATTTAATGTTGACAGAATTTGTGTTTGATTTCTGTACTAAGATCGTATTATACTGTGTTATTATAATCAGTACACATTTTAGATTTAACAAGTTACCTCTTCCTTGATGAAGTTGAAGTGCAGTTATTAGTTCAGCGCAATTGTCAGGCGATAAGAGGCCAGTTTCAACGTTAATCAATTCTTTCAGCGAATTATAATCACGGACTTTTCCGTTTGGGTTCATTATAAGCTTTAGCGGTATTTTTTCCAACTTTGTAAGCTCCAATGTGGAATTTGATTCTGAATTCTCTTTATAAGGATTTATAGCGTCATTAGAGCACTCATTCCCTGAATATGTAAATGATTTTATATGTATGTACTTCAAAATGATAACTCACAAGTTTACTGTATCTATTTTTAAATCGATTATATTAAAAAGAATAAGTGAAATATGGTTGCTTGTTTATTTATTCAATTAAAATGTATTTTTTTTAAGTATTTAAGTATTTCCCCTAATAACCGGTTCTCACGTATGTATTTGTTATTATTCCATTGACTTTTCTTATTCTAAGGACCGTTTTCTCGTCCGTTTGTTAAATTTAAAGAAGGGTTAAAACCTTGAAATCGTGTGGTAAATCATTGTTTTAACCCTACTTTAAATTTAACAAACCTTGAAATCCTGTGGGAAATCATTGTTTTAACCCTACTTTAAATTTAACAAACGGACGAGAAAACGGGCCTTAGATTGTTAAATTGGTTAGAGATTGTCTGTTAGATGTTAAGGTGAGCAACAAGATTCCAATAAACTTGACAAGGAATAAATTAGACGACAAATTTTGTAAGTTTTAAAATTTAATGTCTTTAAACTTAAAATATACTGAAATAAATTTTAAGTACGTAGCCCAAGCAACTATTAACTTAGCTGCACATAAATTATTATCTCACTATGCTTCCACTGCGTCTAATTACGAACATAAGGTGTGTTTCAGAACTATAAGACACCAAGAGATGTATTTTTTGAAATGTTGTAAAATTTTTATCACCATGGACGGCAGTCCATGTAGTGACAAAGCGCACCAGGAGAGTGTGCGAAGGCGACTACTATTATATAGCCGCAAAATTAGTCCGATATAGCTGTAATAGTCCGATTACACTAAATTAAATGTATTGCTAAAACTTAAAGGATTGCATACCTCAAGAAAATCAATTGGTTTGGGAGAGAGAGAAAGTGTAAAGTGAAAGTGTAAAAGTGTACATTAGTTGTATTCTTACTAAAAATGCGCTTAATATGAGGGGTCATATGAGAAAATCGGACGCTCCGTTCAAAAGTTATACCGAAAACAAATTTGCGGGGGCCTAGTTAAAATGAAAATGTAATTCTGTTTGTCAGTTTGTCCGCTTGCCAGTTTGTCCAAAATATGTATTTTAAGTTCTGAAAATTTTATATGACGTTCATCACATCGATATAAAAAACTTTTGTTCTACCACTTTTGGAAAAACCCGCTAGTTTAGCGGGAAAACAGCTATAAATAGCTAAAATTCGGAAAGCCGTAACTTCTATACTACTAAAGCTACAGACTTGTGCTGCATCTCGTTTGAAAGGTTTATGTATTTATATATTTATGTATTTATGTATTTATGTATTTATGTATTTATGTATTTATGTATTTATGTATTTATGTATTTATGTATTTATGTATTTATGTATTTATGTATTTATGTATTTATGTATTTATGTATTTATGTATTTATGTATTTATGTATTTATGTATTTATGTATTTATGTATTTATGTATTTATGTATTTATGTATTTATGTATTTATGTATTTATGTATTTATGTATTTATGTATTTATGTATTTATGTATTTATGTATTTATGTATTTATGTATTTATGTATTTATGTATTTATGTATTTATGTATTTATGTATTTATGTATTTATGTATTTATGTATTTATGTATTTATGTATTTATGTATTTATGTATTTATGTATTTAGGAAGCGTTTCCGACCCCATAAAGTATATATATTCTTGATCAGGATCACTAGCCGAGTCGATCTAGCCATGTCCGTCTGTCCGTCTGTCTGTCCGTCTGTCTGTCTGTCTGTCTGTCTGTCCGTCTGTCTGTATGAACGCTGAGATCTCGGAAACTATAAAAGCTAGAAGATTGGCGTTTTGCATGCAGATTCTAGGAGTTCCTACGCAGCGCAAGTTTATTTTAAAAAGGTGCCACGCCCCCTCTAACGCCCACAATCGCTAATATACGATTTTAAAAATTTCAATATTTCGGAAAAGTAAAAATGCAGTTTTATTGTGTTTATCAATACCTATCGAAATGTAGAAGAAATTTTTCAAATCGGACCATTCGTTAAAAAGTTATTCGTGTTCAAAGTTTCTATCTCCATCTCCCTCGCACTCCCTTTACCTGAGTAACGGGTATCTGATTGTCGGGGCACCCGACTATAGCGTTCTCTCTTGTTTTAATTTATATATATTTATTTATTCAAATAACAACTCGTATATTTAATCGTTATAATATATATTTATTTGAGTTTAAATTTAGTTATTTAAATAATGAAATAATGAAATAATGAAATAATGAAATAATTAAATAATTAAATAATTAAATAATTAAATAATGAAATAATAATAATAATAATTAAATAATTAAATAATTAAATAATTAAATAATTAAATAATTAAATAATTAAATAATTAAATAATTAAATAATTAAATAATTAAATAATTAAATAATTAAATAATTAAATAATTAAATAATTAAATAATTAAATAATTAAATAATTAAATAATTAAATAATTAAATAATTAAATAATTAAATAATTAAATAATTAAATAATTAAATAATTAAATAATTAAATAATTAAATAATTAAATAATTAAATAATTAAATAATTAAATAATTAAATAATTAAATAATTAAATAATTAAATAATTAAATAATTAAATAATTAAATAATTAAATAATTAAATAATTAAATAATTAAATAATTAAATAATTAAATAATTAAATAATTAAATAATTAAATAATTAAATAATTAAATAATTCAATACTTAATTAAATAATTAAATAATTAAATAATTAAATAATTAAATAATTAAATAATTAAATAATTAAATAATTAAATAATTAAATAATTAAATAATTAAATAATTAAATAATTAAATAATTAAATAATTAAATAATTAAATAATGAAATAATTAAATAAATAATATTGGGTGGGCAAGAAAGTCATGTCGTTTTTTTTAGTAATCGTTTTTAATCTAATTTATTTACGACTAATCGAGGACCAGGGTCACACTTTTTATTATCGTTTTAAAGCTTATTGCCTTAGGTATTATCGATGAAAATTTGGTAATTATTCGATAACATTTGTGGAAGCTGTAGCATATTAAACATGGAGGATCAAAGTGAGCATTTTCGGCATATTTTGCTTTTTTATTTCCGAAAAGGAAAAAAAGCGGTCGAAGCTTGCGAAAAATTGTGCGAAGTGTATGGTAAAGATGCCATGAGTGATCGCCAATGTCAGCGCTGATTTGCCAAATTCAGGCTTGGAGATTTTGGAGTTAAAGACGCCCCACGTTCTGGTCGACCATCGGCCGTTTTTGACGAACAAATTCAGGCTTTGCTGGATGAAAACCGGCGTTATTCAACGCGGGAGATGTCAGAGAAGCTCAGTGTGTCGCATACAACGGTTGAAATCCATTTGAAGAAACTTGGCTACGTAAACAAGCTCGATGTTTGGGTTCCGCATAACTTAAAGGAAATTCACCTAACTAAGCGTATCAATATCTGCCATTCTCTGCTGCAACGGATTAAAAACGATCCTTTTTTGAAGCGGATCATTACTGGCGACGAAAAGTGGGTTGTTTACAATAATGTCCAACGAAAAAGATCATGGAGCAAGAAAGATGAGCCAGCCCAGGCCACATCAAAGGCCGATATCCATCAGAGGAAAGTTATGCTGTCTGTTTGGTGGAATTGCAAGGGTGTAGTGCACTTTGAGCTGCTGAGACGGAATGAAACCATCAATTCAGATGTGTACTGTCGCCAGCTATCCAATTTGGCGGAAAAAATTAAAGAAAAGGAGCCCGCACTAGCTAATCGGACCATGACAACGCTAGGCCCCTCACATCTTTGGTCACTCGGCAAAAATTAACGGAGCTGAATTGGGAAGTGCTACCACATCCACCTTATAGTCCGGACTTAGCACCTTCAGATTACCATTTGTTTCGCTCTCTTCAAAACTCTTTGAATGGTAAAAACTTTGATTCAGATGAGGCTGTCGAAAACCACTTGTCTCGATTCTTTGCTGGAAAAGACCAAAAGTTCTTCGAGCGCGGAATTATGCAGCTGCCCGAGAGATGGTCATTAGTGGTCGAACAAAACGGCCAATACATAATTGATTAATTATAAGTCCTGATATAAATAAATCATCATTGAAAATATTGAAAAGTGGACTACAGAATGGAACATAGGCATCAACTGCAGCAAATGTGCTTGTGTCACATTCTCCACAAGGCCAAAAGACTGCCCAGGCATCTCCATGCTTGGCTCTGTACTTCGTCACGAGGCCTACTACAAGTACCTTGGTGTGATTTTGGATAGAGGACTCACTTTCCAGAGACACACTACGATGATCACGCAGTCTGTGCTTTCAAAGGCAGCAAGTATGTCCTGGCTATTGTCACCAAGAAATAAGCTCTCACTGTCCAATAAAGTTAAAATATATAAATCTATTCTCAGCCCAATCTGGAAATATGCATTACAAGCCTACGGCATATCGTCTAAGTCTAACTTAAACAAAATACGAGTAGCGCAAAGTAAGATTATCAGATCGATATGTAATACTCATGAGAACTAGAGATATAGAAAGGGATCTCAAAATCCCAAAGATTGGCGATGTAATACGAACGCACGCAGAAAAATACTACAAACGCCTTGGCTCTCATCCTAACTCCCTAGCGAGGAGGGTAATATACAAAAAGAAGACTGAAAAGATACCACCCTCATGACCTGCCTTTAAGATCCATGTAACCGTTTGAAGCTTAAAATTTAAAATATAAAAATTATAGATTTAATGTATAAACATTTATACCTACATTTTGTTATTCCCCTGTCATTTACAACCTGCTCAAGCTGCCACATAGGTAGCAGTAAACCTGTTATTGTTGAATAAATGTACACCTTTTACAAAAAAAAAAAAAAGAAAAAATACTGTACGAGTTCAGTACATGTCAATATGTTAACTGATCTAGAGCCGTAAACAACGATCTGTAATTCAAACCCTACAAGGGTGCAGTGCTAACACTTGTAATCCTTAAGTACAGGCCACTTGATTTCTCACACTGCACAAATGGTCGCTTTGCAGGAGACCGTTGATAAGGTTCCCGCTCAGGCAAACAGATGTGGTCTCTGCGCAGACTATAGATATAAATAAATATTGAAATAAAATCAGTTTTTATGCAGAACTCAAACGTGAAGTTTCTTTTCCTTATTACAGGAATCCCTTTCAGAAGGAAATTGCGATCTTGGTACTTATCAAAAGTTTACCCATAGTTTACGAAAAGTGTCATATAAACCTAAAAAGGAAAATAACCTGTAATTAAAAACGCTCTAAATTGCAGAATATTACAATACACATACATAGTATTTAACAATTACACTCAAAATTTGTTTAAGATAAATCGAAATATGTTGAACATTTCTTTAAAAAAAAATAGTCGTAAATGAGTTAAATAAACAATGTTTATCTCAAATGTTGCCCCATATGAGATGTTAGCTTAGTGAGAGAGTGCGCAGCTCACAAGTATGATAATTATTATTGATTAAACATAATGAGGTATATATCATTAAGATCGGTCAACCACTTCCTGAGTAACGCATATCGTTCTAAATAAAAACATAACTCGTTTAACTAAATGCAATAATTGCAAATAAAATTTCTTAGAATCGAGACATTAATCTTTATATCAAAGTGTTGCTATGCGTATCTCAGGAAGTAGTGGAGTCACTGTATCAGCTCCCAGCTCTATGTTTTCAACAGCGTTATCTTATAATTGTTTAAAGTAAAACAAGTAAATATAATTGACTAGGACCAATTTGGACTCCTTTCCTGGACTAATTATACCCGTTACTAGTAGAGTAGAAGGGTATATTGTATTCGTGCAAAAGTATGTAACAGCTAGAAGGCAGCGTTTCCGTTAACACTTTTGTAATTTGTAGTTTAATAGGAATGATCTTCAAGGGCATATAAGCTTCGGCTGGCCGAAGCTCGCTTTCTTTCTGATTCAGTGAATCGATTAACAAAATACACATCCGGTAGATAGATGTTAGGTGTGAAATGTAAAAATGTCAAGTAGATAAGATGTTTCTTCACCTCTAATCACTTTAAAATTAATGAAAACAACAGATTTTAGGTGTGGAATGTAAAAATGTCAAGTAGATAAGATGTTTCTTCACCTCTAATCACTTTAAAATTAATGAAAACAATATCGGGTATCTTATAGTCTAGGCACACTACAGTGTTTCGTCTTGATTTTATGCGTACCCTGATCAGGGTAAAAGCTTTTGACGATCAGACGTTTATATCCTATAGGTCCGATAGGAAGAATAGGGTGAGATACTAAGGTCAAAATTTGATGATTTTCAAGATATTTGCCTATATGTTTGTTTTGCTTATTATTTTAATTCGTAAAATCTTCACATGCAGAGTTAAACTCTGTTATTATACCCGTTACTCGTAGAGTCAAGGGTATATTGTATTCGTGCAAAAGTATGTAACAGCTAGAAGGAAGCGTTTCCGACCCCATAAAGTATATATATTCTTGATCAGGATCACTAGCCGAGTCGATCTAGCCATGTCCGTCTGTCCGTCTGTCCGTCTGTCTGTATGAACGCTGAGATCTCGGAAACTATAAAAGCTAGAAGGTTGAGATTTCACACACATATTCTTGGGCTTCCTACGCAGCGCAAGTTTGTTTCATCGAGGTGCCACGCCCCCTAACGCCCACAATCGCCATAAACGATTTTCAAATGTGTCTGGAGGCCACATCTTTTAAGATTTTAAAAATATATAAACGCAATTTTATAGTGTTTATTAATACCTATCGAAATGTAGAAGACATTTTTCAAATCGGACCATTCATTAAAAAGTTATACGCAATCAAAATTGTTTATATATCTATCTCCCTCGCACTCCCTTTAGCCCCAATAGATAGTCGGGACACCAACCCGAGTACAGCGTTCGCACTCCCTTTAGCTGAGTGACGGGTATTAGATAGTCGGGACACCAACCCGACTATAGCGTTCTCTCTTGTTTTTTTTTTAATTTTAAATAATTGTATTTTAATTTAATTAGGAATGCAGCTTATAGGGTAGTAATATCTTCTTTCGGGCACTGTACTTAAGTTTTTAGTCAGTATCTGGTAATACAAACGTGAGAACCGGATTTTATTAATGATGAGAGTAGACATGATTCGAAAAAACTATTACCTTGAGATCTACCTTCATGAACCCATTTGTCTGAGCGTTTTTTTCGATTGACATACATTGACTGACCCTTAGAGGTTTGGTTACTGATATCACTTAATGAATGTGATATTCTTCGTGCTAGCTCAACTTGGTCTTCCACAGTAGGGTGTAGTGTTGGAGAATAAAATGCAGACGAGGCATATAGCTTTCCTATTTTAAATAAGTTTAAGATTTAAGTTATTAAAAAAGAAACTAAAATTTAATTTAAAAGGCGATACGTAATACACTTTTTCGAAGCGTTTGTTATAGCAAGCCATGGGTTTCTTTTTAGCTTAACAAAATAATAATTAAAAACAGCGTAGCATAAATAATATTATTCCAAGCTTTGTTAAAAACGGATTTTACGTATCACCTTCTCTTATAATTATTAATATTTGTATTACTTACGATTTTTCGGCAATATTTCAGTAGCGTCGGTCGCAGGAGTAAATATTTTGCGCAAATCAACTGTCTTCGATATATTTGTGGATTCCTAATTAATAAAATAAGAATATGTTCTATCTTATCTTATTTTATTTGTCTTATTAATGCTTATCTTGTGCCGCTGCCAAGAGCGGTAAGTTACAAAGAAAAATACGCCTTGCGTATAAAATTCTTATTGAAAAACGAACTTTGGAAGGAAATATAGTACATTTTTTTTCTGCCACAGCTGCTTACTGAGCTTTAATAAAATTTGCCTTTTATTATGATCGATAAGATCACTTGGACGATAGCCTCTTTTTTTCTCAACTATACAATTCATTTTTATCGTATTTATTTAATATTCATGAAATTTAATGCAGTCCGTATCCATTAAATTTCATAAGCACAAATAAAATTCAAAAAAATAACAAACACTCTTCGCATTTAAATGTATGTGTGCATACATATATTACACAAATACATTATGCGTAAAGAGAGCGATCGAAATGTTCTCGAACCTGCTAATTATAGAAACTCTTGTTCTGAAACTTATAAGCATGTGCTACAAGAAACGTGTATATACATGTATAAGTATATAATCTGTATATACACATCGCATCACTTAAATAGGTTCACTGCACCAGCCATAAGTGTATGTTTCTATACATATCTGTGATTTACAATCGTAAGATAGAAGACATAGTCATTGGTCGCCTTCAGCAGAACTGATCTTACGATACACTTTTGTAGTTTTTCAAAAGCCGTTAGGACAAAAAATTATTTTTGAGGATGCATTAACAAAAGACCATTTTGTGTCTCTGGAATTCCTATAGAGGGCGCCTCTGTTAAGATAGCAGCTATTTTCAGGCTGTTGAAAATCGATGTTTCGCTTGCTGTCTAAAGCAGCCGTTTTCTCGTGCGCTTGTTAAATTAAAAGTAGGGATAAGCCTTTAAAACGTATGGAAATTCAGAGTTTAAAGCCTTCTTAAACTTTAATTTGAGAACAAGAAAGGAGGTTAGCTTCGGCAAGCCGAATTTTATATTGCATTGCATTTAAATTAAAAACTTTAAGCTATCGGTCTATCTGTCTGTCTGTCTGTCTGTCTGTCTGTCTGTCTGTCTGTCTGTCTGTCTGTCTGTCTGTCTGTCTGTCTGTCTGTCTGTCTGTCTGTCTGTCTGTCTGTCTGTCTGTCTGTCTGTCTGTCTGTCTGTCTGTCTGTCTGTCTGTCTGTCTGTCTGTCTGTCTGTCTGTCTGTCTGTCTGTCTGTCTGTCTGTCTGTCTGTCTGTCTGTCTGTCTGTCTGTCTGTCTGTCTGTCTGTCTGTCTGTCTGTCTGTCTGTCTGTCTGTCTGTCTGTCTGTCTGTCTGTCTGTCTGTCTGTCTGTCTGTCTGTCTGTCTGTCTGTCTGTCTGTCTGTCTGTCTGTCTGTCTGTCTAGCAATACGTAACTT
>JBAMCF010000710.1:0-26702 GCA_037075285.1 Drosophila lutescens | reverse complement strand
TTTTTTTTTTTTTTGTCAACATGTTCGTATGTTGTCTGTGATATGTGTCGATGTCGTGGCGTGATTCTCGTCCATCGTCATGTTTTATCATATTTTTAGGTAACACGCATGTGACAGGTTTTGGTACTACAGCATTTATTGCTGCACTACCAGTTCCAGTCAATACTCCAGCATTAATTCAACATGCGGCTTTGGAATCATCTCTGTATTTTTTTCGGGTGTCTCATTCGGCAAAATCTCATGTCCTTTACATTCGGAAACCGAATCTTTTTTAGCTTTCGACCTCAATACCATTTGTGCGGCAGCTGAGATCGACTGCTGTGCTGCAGACCCCGGATCGCCAGGGAGAGTTTCACTAGCGACTACCGTGAGTTGTCTATCAACCGCGATCTTTTTACGCTAAGGAGAATCGGGCTCAGATAGCATACGGCTAGTGAGCTGCGACTCAAGCGCCACAAGCAGCTCCGTATTTCTACGGCTGTTACGAATTAATTCCGTCACAGTGCTTTTTGTGAGCCGTCTTATAGAGATTGCCTGGGTTTCATAAGCAACACATTCTTCACAATAGTAGCGCAAGCCACTTCTCATGTCGAAGCCAAGGCATTTTGCATGAAAAATACAATCGCACGAATGGCAACAACCGACAGCCATTATCGCGATATTCCGAACCACAGTGCAAAGAGAAAGAAGCTACGATAGTAAGAGAGCGGGAAAGAGTGAGCGGGAGTGAGTAAGCGGTCGACCGTTAGTTTTAGCTGTGCCAACAACAACGTTTTTCGGAGTGCGGAGAGCGGGTAACTACCGTATATATTCTTTCCGCCCACAGCGTTTGGTAGAAAGGGAGAATGCAATAACAACAACAATAACAACAAACACTGCACAGAGACTGGGCGTGCAAACTAATTTTGTTAACACAAAACAATCACTATGCACTCGCGAAGCGAACGGATGTTGTTAGGGACATAAAAAGCTATATAAATGTAAGGAAATTTGATTTAAACCCCGATGGTTTATGGACAAAAAGAACAAAAATTCGGAGCGCAAGACAAAAACACGACCGTTCACTGAAAGAGCGAAAGCTGATTATTCCACACCATGACTCCGCTTTAAGACATTATAAATGTTTAAAAAATTTGACCGCTTAGATTTAATGCTTTTTTATATTTTTAACACCCGTTCTAAAATTACAATTTAGCCAAAACAAGAAAGGAAGCTAGCTTCGGCCAGCCGAAGCTTATATACCCTTGCAGATAAAAGAAATACTTTTTTAAGTTGTCAGAAATCAAAGATATAGTGGTCCGATCCGGCTCGCTCTGACATATGTACTACCTGCAATAGAAAGAAGACTTTTTGAAAAGTTTCATCGCGATAGCTTTAAAACTGAGAGACTAGTTTGCATAGAAACGGACAGACGGACAGACGGACATGGCTAGATGGACTCGGCTATAGGTGCTGATCAAGAATATATATACTTTATGTGGTCGGAAACGTCTCCTTCACTGCGTTACAATAACTCACTGAAATTATAATACCCTCTGCAAGGGTATAATCTGTAAAAAAACAAGAGAGAACGCTATAGTCGGGTGCCCCGACAATCAGATTCCCGTTACTCAGGTAAAGGGAGTGCGAGGGAGATGGAGATAGAAACTTTGAACACGCATAACTTTTTAACGAATGGTCCGATTTGAAAAATTTCTTCTACATTTCGATAGGTATTGATAAACACAATAAAACTGATTTTTTACTTTTCCGAAATATTGAAATTTTTAAAATCGTATATAAGCGATTGTGGACGTTAGAGGGGGCGTGGCACCTTTTTGAAACAAACTTGCGCTGCGTAGGAACTCCTAGAATCTGCATGCAAAACGCCAATCTTCTAGCTTTTATAGTTTCCAAGATCTCAGCGTTCATACAGACGGACAGACGGACAGACGGACATGGCTATATCGACTCGGCTAGTGACCCTGATCAGGAATATATATACTTTATAGGGTCGGAAACGCTTCCTTCTCCCTGTTACATACTTTTGCACGAATACAATATACCCTTTTACTCTACGAGTAACGGGTATAACAAGCAAGAGAGAGAGACAATGAGAATAGCACCCAAAAGTCTATAAGAAGTTTAGAGAGGTTCAAAGAGAGTGAAATTACAGTTATAATAGAGAGCGGGAGAGAGAGATGAGAGGAAGAGGGAGAATACAAGAGTTTCAGCAAATTATGAGAGTGCAAATTACACTAACAAAGCAAAGATATTAAACAAATCTAATGGAAAAGTTAAAATAAACTATAACCACGTACCCGTTAAATGGGGGATCTATTTAAAACACTAACACGATTGTTAGGCTAAACTTTGTTGATAAACAAACACAAGACACTTGCAAAAAGATCACGAAATAAAACAAAAACTCAGAGCACAATGTAAAAACACAACCGTTCACAAGCGACGCTAAATCGTTAGTGGACTACTTCTAATTAATTTACCATCATTAGTTAACCGAAGAACTATGCTTGGTATTACGTTTATCAGAAACCTTATTCATTAGAGTGGGTCGATTTGTATGGGCCAAAAAAAGTGATAAATCGTGGGGGGGAACATATTCTATGGACAATTTTAAGCAACATTGCCAAAGAAACTATGCCTTGAAAACCACGTTTGACCCTCCGCATTTGCAAGAGAAAAATACTGGTTTTTTTATGAAAAAAATCAGAGTAGCCTTGAATTTGGAACATTTGTATGGACGTCTGTCTGTCTGTCTGTCTGTCTGTCTGTCTGTCTGTCTGTCTGTCTGTCTGTCTGTCTGTCTGTCTGTCTGTCTGTGTGTCTGTCTGTCTGTCTGTCTGTCTGTCTGTCTGTCTGTCTGTCTGTCTGTCTGTCTGTCTGTCTGTCTGTCTGTCTGTCTGTCTGTCTGTCTGTCTGTCTGTCTGTCTGTCTGTCTGTCTGTCTGTCTGTCTGTCTGTCTGTCTGTCTGTCTGTCTGTCTGTCTGTCTGTCTGTCTGTCTGTCTGTCTGTCTGTCTGTCTGTCTGTCTGTCTGTCTGTCTGTCTGTCTGTCTGTCTGTCTGTCTGTCTGTCTGTCTGTCTGTCTGTCTGTCTGTCTGTCTGTCTGTCTGTCTGTCTGTCTGTCTGTCTGTCTGTCTGTCTGTCTGTCTGTCTGTCTGTCTGTCTGTCTGTCTGTCTGTCTGTCTGTCTGTCTGTCTGTCTGTCTGTCTGTCTGTCTGTCTGTCTGTCTGTCTGTCTGTCTGTCTGTCTGTCTGTCTGTCTGTCTGTCTGTCTGTCTGTCTGTCTGTCTGTCTGTCTGTCTGTCTGTCTGTCTGTCTGTCTGTCTGTCTGTCTGTCTGTCTGTCTGTCTGTCTGTCTGTCGGAAACGCTCCTTCACTGCGTTACAATAACTCACTGAAATTATAATACCCTCTGCAAGGGTATAATCTGTAAAAAAACAAGAGAGAACGCTATAGTCGGGTGCCCCGACAATCAGATTCCCGTTACTCAGGTAAAGGGAGTGCGAGGGAGATGGAGATAGAAACTTTGAACACGCATAACTTTTTAACGAATGGTCCGATTTGAAAAATTTCTTCTACATTTCGATAGGTATTGATAAACACAATATAACTGATTTTTTACTTTTCCGAAATATTGAAATTTTTAAAATCGTATATAAGCGATTGTGGACGTTAGAGGGGGCGTGGCACCTTTTTGAAACAAACTTGCGCTGCGTAGGAACTCCTAGAATCTGCATGCAAAACGCCAATCTTCTAGCTTTTATAGTTTCCAAGATCTCAGCGTTCATACAGACGGACAGACGGACAGACGGACATGGCTATATCGACTCGGCTAGTGACCCTGATCAGGAATATATATACTTTATAGGGTCGGAAACGCTTCCTTCTCCCTGTTACATACTTTTGCACGAATACAATATACCCTTTTACTCTACGAGTAACGGGTATAACAAGCAAGAGAGAGAGACAATGAGAATAGCACCCAAAAGTCTATAAGAAGTTTAGAGAGGTTCAAAGAAAGTGAAATTACAGTTATAATAGAGAGCGGGAGAGAGAGATGAGAGGAAGAGGGAGAATACAAGAGTTTCAGCAAATTATGAGAGTGCAAATTACACTAACAAAGCAAAGATATTAAACAAATCTAATGGAAAAGTTAAAATAAACTATAACCACGTACCCGTTAAATGGGGGATCTATTTAAAACACTAACACGATTGTTATGCTAAACTTTGTTGATAAACAAACACAAGACACTTGCAAAAAGATCACGAAATAAAACAAAAACTCAGAGCACAATGTAAAAACACAACCGTTCACAAGCGACGCTAAATCGTTAGTAGACTACTTCTAATTAATTTACCATCATTAGTTAACCGAAGAACTATGCTTGGTATTACGTTTATCAGAAACCTTATTCATTAGAGTGGGTCGATTTGTATGGGCCAAAAAAAGTGATAAATCGTAGGGGGAACATATTCTATGGACAATTTTAAGCAACATTGCCAAAGAAACTATCCCTTGAAAACCACGTTTGGCCCTCCGCATTTGCAAGAGAAAAATACTGCTTTTTTTATGAAAAAAATCAGAGTAGCCTTGAATTTGGAACATTTATATGGACGTCTGTCTGTCTGTCTGTCTGTCTGTCTGTCTGTCTGTCTGTCTGTCTGTCTGTCTGTCTGTCTGTCTGTCTGTCTGTCTGTCTGTTTGTGTCTGTCTGTCTGTCTGTCTGTCTGTCTGTCTGTCTGTCTGTCTGTCTGTCTGTCTGTCTGTCTGTCTGTCTGTCTGTCTGTCTGTCTGTCTGTCTGTCTGTCTGTCTGTCTGTCTGTCTGTCTGTCTGTCTGTCTGTCTTTCTGTCTGTCTGTCTGTCTGTCTGTCTGTCTGTCTGTCGGAAACGTCTCCTTCACTGCGTTACAATAACTCACTGAAATTATAATACCCTCTGCAAGGGTATAATCTGTAAAAAAACAAGAGAGAACGCTATAGTCGGGTGCCCCGACTATCAGATACCCGTTACTCAGGTAAAGGGAGTGCGAGGGAGATGGAGATAGAAACTTTGAATCAAGCATAACTTTTTAACGAATGGTCCGATTTGAAAAATTTCTTCTACATTTCGATAGGTATTGATAAACACAATAAAACTGCATTTTTACTTTTCCGAAATATTGAAATTTTAAAAATCGTATATTAGCGATTGTGGGCGTTAGAGGGGGCATGGCACCCTTTTGAAACAAACTTGCGCTGCGTAGGATCTCCAAGAATCTTCATGCCAAATACCAATCTTCTAGCTTTTATAGTTTCCGAGATCTCAGCGTTCATACGGACAGACAGACAGACAGACAGACAGACAGACAGACAGACAGACAGACAGACAGACAGACGGACAGACGGACATGGCTAGATCGACTCGGCTAGTGATCCTGATCAAGAATATATATACTTTATGGGGTCGCAAACGCTTCCTTCTCCCTGTTACATACTTTTGCACGAATACAATATACCCTTTTACTCTACGAGTAACGGGTATAAATACCGCAGGACTTTTTTGACAATCTAATATATATATTAGAGTGGGTCGATTTGTATGAGCCAAAAAAAGTGATAAATCGTAGGGGGGGAACGTGATCTATAGACAATTCTAAGCAACATTGCCAAAGAAACTATGCCTTACAAATCACGTTTGACCCTCCGCATTTGCAAGAGAAAACAAGAGAGAACGCTATAGTCGGGTGCCCCGACTATCAGATACCCGTTACTCAGGTAAAGGGAGTGCGAGGGAGATGGAGATAGAAACTTTGATCAAGCATAACTTTTTAACGAATGGTCCGATTTGAAAAATTTCTTCTACATTTCGATAGGTATTGATAAACACAATAAAACTGCATTTTTACTTTTCCGAAATATAGAAATTTTAAAAATCGTATATTAGCGATTGTGGGCGTTAGAGGGGGCATGGCACCCTTTTGAAACAAACTTGCGCTGCGTAGGATCTCCAAGAATCTTCATGCCAAATACCAATCTTCTAGCTTTTATAGTTTCCGAGATCTCAGCGTTCATACGGACAGACAGACAGACAGACAGCGACAGACAGACAGACAGACAGACAGACAGACGGACAGACAGACATGGCTAGATCGACTCGGCTAGTGATCCTGATCAAGAATATATATACTTTATAGGGTCGGAAACGCTTCCTTCTCCCTGTTACATACTTTTGCACGAATACAATATACCCTTTTACTCTACGAGTAACGGGTATAACAAGCAAGAGAGAGAGACAATGAGAATAGCACCCAAAAGTCTATAAGAAGTTTAGAGAGGTTCAGAGAAAGTGAAATAATATAATAATATATGAAATTACAGTTATAATAGAGAGCGGGAGAGAGAGATGAGAGGAAGAGGGAGAATACAAGAGTTTCAGCAAATTATGAGAGTGCAAATTACACTAACAAAGCAAAGATATTAAACAAATCTAATGGAAAAGTTAAAATAAACTATAACCACGTACCCGTTAAATGGGGGATCTATTTAAAACACTAACACGATTGTTAGGCTAAACTTTGTTGATAAACAAACACAAGACACTTGCAAAAAGATCACGAAATAAAACAAAAACTCAGAGCACAATGTAAAAACACAACCGTTCACAAGCGACGCTAAATCGTTAGTAGACTACTTCTAATTAATTTACCATCATTAGTTAACCGAAGAACTATGCTTGGTATTACGTTTATCAGAAACCTTATTCATTAGAGTGGGTCGATTTGTATGGGCCAAAAAAGTGATAAATCGTAGGGGGGGGAACATATTCAGAGTAGCCTTGAATTTGGAACATTTGTATGGACGTCTGTCTGTCTGTCTGTCTGTCTGTCTGTCTATAAAAGTCAAAAGTCTATAAGAAGTTTAGAGAGGTTCAAAGAAAGTGAAATTACAGTTATAATAGAGAGCGGGAGAGAGAGATGAGAGGAAGAGGGAGAATACAAGAGTTTCAGCAAATTATGAGAGTGCAAATTACACTAACAAAGCAAAGATATTAAACAAATCTAATGGAAAAGTTAAAATAAACTATAACCACGTACCCGTTAAATGGGGGATCTATTTAAAACACTAACACGATTGTTAGGCTAAACTTTGTTGATAAACAAACACAAGACACTTGCAAAAAGATCACGAAATAAAACAAAAACTCAGAGCACAATGTAAAAACACAACCGTTCACAAGCGACGCTAAATCGTTAGTAGACTACTTCTAATTAATTTACCATCATTAGTTAACCGAAGAACTATGCTTGGTATTACGTTTATCAGAAACCTTATTCATTAGAGTGGGTCGATTTGTATGGGCCAAAAAAAGTGATAAATCGTAGGGGGGGGAACATATTCAGAGTAGCCTTGAATTTGGAACATTTGTATGGACGTCTGTCTGTCTGTCTGTCTGTCTGTCTGTCTATAAAAGTCAAAAGTCTATAAGAAGTTTAGAGAGGTTCAAAGAAAGTGAAATTACAGTTATAATAGAGAGCGGGAGAGAGAGATGAGAGGAAGAGGGAGAATACAAGAGTTTCAGCAAATTATGAGAGTGCAAATTACACTAACAAAGCAAAGATATTAAACAAATCTAATGGAAAAGTTAAAATAAACTATAACCACGTACCCGTTAAATGGGGGATCTATTTAAAACACTAACACGATTGTTAGGCTAAACTTTGTTGATAAACAAACACAAGACACTTGCAAAAAGATCACGAAATAAAACAAAAACTCAGAGCACAATGTAAAAACACAACCGTTCACAAGCGACGCTAAATCGTTAGTAGACTACTTCTAATTAATTTACCATCATTAGTTAACCGAAGAACTATGCTTGGTATTACGTTTATCAGAAACCTTATTCATTAGAGTGGGTCGATTTGTATGGGCCAAAAAAAGTGATAAATCGTAGGGGGGGAACATATTCAGAGTAGCCTTGAATTTGGAACATTTGTCTGTCTGTCTGTCTGTCTGTCTGTCTGTCTGTCTGTCTGTCTGTCTGTCTGTCTGTCTGTCTGTCTGTCTGTCTGTCTGTCTGTCTGTCTGTCTGTCTGTCTGTCTGTCTGTCTGTCTGTCTGTCTGTCTGTCTGTCTGTCTGTCTGTCTGTCTGTCTGTCTGTCTGTCTGTCTGTCTGTCTGTCTGTCTGTCTGTCTGTCTGTCTGTCTGTCTGTCTGTCTGTCTGTCTGTCTGTCTGTCTGTCTGTCTGTCTGTCTGTCTGTCTGTCTGTCTGTCTGTCTGTCTGTCTGTCTGTCTGTCTGTCTGTCTGTCTGTCTGTCTGTCTGTCTGTCTGTCTGTCTGTCTGTCTGTCTGTCTGTCTGTCTGTCTGTCTGTCTGTCTGTCTGTCTGTCTGTCTGTCTGTCTGTCTGTCTGTCTGTCTGTCTGTCTGTCTGTCTGTCTGTCTGTCTGTCTGTCTGTCTGTCTGTCTGTCTGTCTGTCTGTCTGTCTGTCTGTCTGTCTGTCTGTCTGTCTGTCTGTCTGTCTGTCTGTCTGTCTGTCTGTCTGTCTGTCTGTCTGTCTGTCTGTCTGTCTGTCTGTCTGTCTGTCTGTCTGTCTGTCTGTCTGTCTGTCTGTCTGTCTGTCTGTCTGTCTGTCTGTCTGTCCCGCCGTTGCACATGGCCCTTAAACCATCTGAACCCTTGGTTCTATGGATAGTGGTAAAGACTCTTGGTGTTCCGTTACTGATTTAAATTTTATTTATTTATTCATTTATTTATTTAGTTGGGAAATAATTATCTGCTAACATATGCTTAACTAGGGATACACTAACTTATTACAATTCTAACGATTCGAGGTGAGCGCAAAGGACGGAATGAACGAGTAAATCTGGATGGGACGTTTAATTGTATATAGGAAAGTAGTGATCCAGAACCAACGAGACCCAAAAGAAGCTTATGGACAAACATTATGGCATTGCAATTTCTACGGTGTTAAGTCGATTAATTTAATTTAAGAATGGCTCGATAAAATGGAAGTAGTCTGACAGAATCCCAACCAAGATTACGCAGTGCAAAAATCAGAAACTGCTTTTGTACCGATTCGATAATGGTCTGAGGCTCCTTATATTGCGGGCTCCACACACAGGAACAGTATTCCAGAATCGGACGTACTAAAGCTACATACAGTGTTTTTGTAGTGTACGGGTCGTTAAATGCTTTGGACCATCGCTTTATGAAAGCTAACACACCCTTGGCTTTGTTTACCATTGAAGTAATATGGCTATTGAAGCACAGTTTATGGTCGAAAAGAAATCCAAGGTCATTTGACGTGGTAATTCGGTCTGGGTCGTGATTGCCAAGGCTGTAGGAGACAAGATGCGGGGAGGAACGGTAGAAAGTCAAATGTTTGCATTTTGCATGGTTTAGGAAAAGGAGATTACAGACGCACCACTTATGAAATTCATTGAGGTCAAATTAAAGGTGAGAATGAAGGTACCAATCGGAATAGGAGAAACAAATTTTGACGTCATCGGCTTACATAAAAATAGACGACTATGATATAACTTGAGGTAGGTCGTTTATAAAAAGAATGAATGTCCAAAAGTGTCATCCACAGTGTGAGATAGATCATTCATAAAGAGAACTCGTTGGGTGCGATTTGGAAATCCCAAATAAGAAAGTTTAAGCATAAGCAGTGAATGGTTTACCGAGTCGAAAGCCTTGCTAAAATCAGTGAATATAAAGTCGGTTTGTAGACGGTGCTGAAAACCTTGATTAATCAAGTGCGAGAACTCAAGGAGATTGGTCGTCGTTGATCGATGCCTAATAAACCCATGCTGAGAAGGAGATATTAAGGAACTGCAGAGATGTTGTAGTTGAAGAGTGATAAGCTGTTCCAGAAGTTTAGGAATAGCTGATAGTTTGGCAGTGCCACGGTAATTTTCGATGTCCACTCGAGAACCTTTTTTATGAAGAGGAATTATGTAAGAATCATTCCAGATCCTAGGTAGGCAGGGCAAAGAGACTGATAAGTTAAAAAGAAGTGTAATTGGATATAACTGATTTTGGGCACAGTGTTTTAAAATGCAGCTCGGCTGCATTGCCCTTATCAGGGCCAGCTGAGTATGAAATTTCAATAGAGGACATTCCTTCCAGAACGACGCTCTCTGTGAAAGGGTGTAAACATATGTTATAAGCATGCGGTATGTAATAGGTTTATGGAGTTGAGATGTTGTAGGGTTTAGAAGAATAAGTTGACTGAAAAAAGATGCAAATAAGTTGGAAATCTCGGGATTTTCGCTTGGAATTAACAAAGGAGAAAAATTGTTTTGGATTAGTGCGAAAGTTATCTTTACACTGTGATAGGTATAGATTATAGGATTGACTGTTTTCAGTAAGGGATTGGGAGAGGATGGTGGAGTAACGGGCGAAGTCAAGAAGAGAGCCGGTGTAACGAACTGTTTTGACCTGTTTGATCGCTACGTGAACGCCGCGACTAGCTCAGAGATATTGTGTGTTCGTCCCACCAAATTTGTATTGCGTGACTGCCCGTGACCCAAGAAAATGCAGTGGTATCCGATTGGGACAAATCGGAAAACTTTATATGTTTTCTTTTCGCTGGAATTGGGTTCTTCGTCAGCTGGCTGTTGCGGCTCGCCTGGTCGGCGACGTGCCTTCCTCGGCTCAAGATTCACTTCGTGCGTTTCTCGGCGGCGCTCCTCGACGGCGTCGCTGCTCTCGTATCTCTTCGTGCTACGTGTGGACTCCTGCGGCGTCGTTCTCCAACGGCGTCTCTCCAGTTCCACCCGGCTTGTAGGACTCAAAAGTCTGCACAACCTTCCTTTCGGGTCCGACCAGAATGATCCTGGGATCACCTGTTTCGTCGTGTTCCCTGGGGTCGGTCTGGCTCTAGCCTGAGAAACAAATGTCCCGACAGGTCAAATCCGAGGATTCAGCCTTATCGTCAGTTCACCGTAACCACGACGCCTGGCACAAATTCTTGGTCCGCGCTTACCTTGCCGGTAGCTCGTCCTTCTCTCGACTCTGCTCCTGTCCTGCACTCGTCTCCACTCCAATCCTGGTGTCCTACAGATCTCACCGTTGCAGTCTCAGCCTTGGCCTAGCGTCTTGACTCTGGTATCTTGATCTGGGCGTTGAGCACTCGGTTACTCGGTACTCTCACGGCCACGCACTCGATTGAATCCTCGCACTTGAATCTTGATATTTGGTTTTCTTGTCTCACTTGTACTTTCGCTCGCGTATCTTGGTTGACTGTCCTCCTGTACTCCGGCTGTCAGGGTCGCGACACGTCCCGTGCCTCTTCACGGATCGAGCTGCCGCGGAGTTGTAAAATTGTAGGACGGCGGAGTCCATATCATGGATTAATAATAGAATAATAATAGGATAATATAATTGACCAGTCAATCCTCGAAAGGTACTTATTAAGGCCAGTGTAATCTGTTTTCCGAAAACATTTGATCGGACAGGGGGTTAGTGCAGTCGATTTGTAAGATATAGATAGAGTGGGGTGATAAGGATCTTCAGGAAGGGAAATGGCATTGACTCTAGAAACTGTTGCAAGAGCGGCATCACCTACAAACATGAGGTCCAAAAGTCTATTCCGATTATTATACCCTTGCAGAGGGTATTATGATTTCAGTCAGAAGTTTGCAACGCAGTGAAGGAGACGTTTCCGACCCCATAAAGTATATATATTCTTGATCAGCATCACTAGACGAGTCGATCTAGCCATGTCCGTCTGTCCGTCTGTCCGTCCGTCTGTCCGTCTGTCCGTCTGTTTCTACGCAAACTAGTCTCTCAGTTTTAAAGCTATCGGGCTAAAACTTTCCCAAAAGTCTTCTATCTATTGCAGGTAGTATATAAGTCGGAACGAGCCGGATCGGACAACTATATCATATAGCTCCCATAGGAATAATCGGGGGAAAAAATGCAAAAAAAATTTATCTTGGGTGTTTTTGAACCTAGAGCCTCCTACTTTTGGAAATGCCATTTTTTATCTAATTCTGAATTTCGAATAAATTTTTTTTAAAATCGGACGACTATATCATAAAGCTGCCATAGAAACGATCCAAAAATTAATGGGAATATAATAGGAAATAAATTATTGCTTCGTTGGTTTTTATTGTATTCTCTTCTACTCTGGGATATGTCTCTTTTTAAATATTTCCGAATTTCGATTTTAATTTTATCAAAATCGAACTACTATATCATATAGCTGCCATAGGAACGATCGGAAATAAGAGAAATAATAGGAAATTTAACATTTTTGCGATTTGTAAATTAATAGGAATGATCTGCAAGGGTATATAAGCTTCGGCTGGCCGAAGCTAGCTTCCTTTCTTGTTTTTAACTGAGTTGATTTGAGCTAGGGACAAGTCAGTTAACCCATTGCTAAAATCATGACAAATGTTAGGTAGCAATAGATTAGAGTCTTCACAGGGAATCCAGGAAATATGTGGGAGGTTAAAGTCACAACTAAAAGATGAAAGCTGAGCCAATGCAAACTTTTACAGCAACGAATTCAATACCAGCCTCGTTAGCAACAGGAAACAACTCAGAGGAGAAATTGTTGTTTACCGCGATAAGGCCACCACCAGAAGAAGAACGATCCGTTCTATAAGTAGAGAACTTATGAACAAAGATTTCATGGTCGGAAATGGAAGAGTTAAGCCAGGTTTCGGTAAAAGCGATGGCATCAAAGTCAAATGACGCGCTGTTAGTGTGAATTTGGTTAAGTTTACGTTTTGTACGTTTTGATAAAGAACGGGAAAAAAGCAACCTAGTTTTTTGAACCGGTAATATTTGGTGTCTGGATCGAGTCTTTAGGCAGAAATTCATGAACAGTAGTGTCAATAGCCATAATGCAGGATTCAACGCTTCTGATAGGAGACTTTTAAATGGGGAAATTTTACGCGTGTGATTAAAATTAAATTTGTTAATTATAAAATTATCAGGAGTAGCTTTTAACTTGGAGCACAGATGATTTTTGAAGGCTCCCGTCGTAGTATCAGGTGACAAGCGGGACACAAATACTGCTTTCCGAAGTTTGACTGAGCGCAATAGTAATTCAGATGGGCGAGGAACAGATATTAACGGATTAGGAACATTTGCGGTAGCGTTGGTATTGCACGGACGGTCGGCATGGTAAGAATTCAATAAGCGGTCGTGGTGCGGAAGTTGAGGTGCCAGGACCAACATCTGTAACTTCAGTATGTAGGGAAGTTGAATCCAGTGGAGTACGAGAGCGGATTCAGGAACATTAGCAGTAGTTTTAACAGCTGTAGCTGGGTCATCATTGTTTGAGGCGTTAGGTAAGGCTGGTTCAGATGTATTGATAGAGATCGATGTAGCAGAGATGTTTAACGGCGTACGAAGTTCGGAGAGCAGTGCATTATCGGCAATAAGTTCAACGTTGGGTTGAAGATTGGTAATATTGGGAATATTCCGTCTAATGGACTATCTTAGAAGTTTGATGCCCAGAAATGAAGATTCGACGGAACCAAATATGTCAGAGAGGACATTAACTTGAGTCCGAACCTTTTGGAACCCAGACCTCGATTGCCTCTTGAAAGTTCTCATTTCCACGGTAATGCTTTGGCACGAAGTACAGTAAAATTGTCTGTGTTTCCCAACAATATCTCCGATTCTACCATTATGACCGCCACCACCACATTTAACATGTGAGCAGTTATCACACAGCCAGCACATCAAGTAGTTATCACCAGAGGTGGTGCCGGTAAATTCGCCTTTCTTGGCGCAGCAAAGTAAAGACATTTTAATGTAGTTGAAGAGTAATTGAAAATTGATAAGAGAAAAAGCGGCAAGATCGAATAAGAGAGCATAGAGCGATAAGTCCAGCGGCGGCATGTCCAACGAAGAGGGGCGCAAAGAGGAGGCAGAAGGAGAGCGTGATATGCAGGCGATGTTTCGCGATTTCGTACTCGAGAAATGCTAGCTATGTAACGGAAAGCTGCAACGCTGAGCGAACCGTAAACGAGAGCGTTGCGGGTGAGACGATAAAGCCAAACAACAACAACACTATTCGGATTGACAACTTGTTGAGGCACTTTTTATAATTTGTTAAAATTTAACAATAAAGTCACTGTCTTTATAAAGTTGGCTTTTCACAGTGAAGCGGCGTATCGAAAGTGATAAGAAAATCCAAGTTGGGATACAAAGATAGACTTATTTCGACGATAGGCTAAACGTTTTCGGGAGCGATTGAAAAGCACGTCCGTCTTCAGCGAAATGAGATATACAGTGTGGCACTTAAGTCTTGATACACCAGTCGATCTTGTCTTAATTGGCAAATTTCTCCTTTATTGAAGGACATTCAAAAAAACTGAGTATGCCATGTTGTTCGTTTCACTTTTGTTAACAATAATCAAAAAAAAAAATAACTTTTCCATTTAATTAACGTACAAAATAAGGAAAAACTAAAAAAGTCGAAATTTTAGCACCACAAAAGTTATGATACCACTATGGCCTGACGCACCCCTCAAAACTCTGTTTTGTATGGGAATTTTTTATTTATAATGTTATTTTTAAATGATTTTTTTTCTTGCCCAAAGAACATGAAAAATCCAATAAAATGGGGTATGTTTCATTAAAATCGGTCAACAACTTATCGATAGGCTAAACTATATAAATACAGAAACTAAGAAAAATTTTTGGTTGAATCTTTGATTTCTGGTTGCTTTATTTTAATTTTACAATTCCAAGGTCTTTAGACTATTTGAATTCGAAAAACTTAGAAAATCTTTGATGAAGGGGGAGGAAAAGGTAGTAGGGAATTATATTTTGAAGCTTGACCTTTGGCACATAAATAATAATTAGATTTATTTTTTTTATGTGTTCCTTTAAATCGGTTTTAAACCTAGCCTCACCGTGGGCGCCAAATCTGTAACGGGTAGTTTGATTAAATCCTTCGAGGCACTCTTTGTCTAACATAGATGTCCAGCTAAGCTTACGGAAAATGGGGTGGTTCTTGTGCCTCTATGGATGCAATATAATTAGGATGCGAATAATTTGTAGTATGTAATTTGTGTAGCAAGTGCAATAGGGAATTATAGAAAGTATGAAGTTAAATGCAGAACCAGGCAAGATCCATCGGAGAATTTAGGTGGAATTATTCCCTTTATAATCCGGTGCAGCAATACCACCGAGGTGATGATTTCAGTAAATTTGTATTAATTTATTTAGATATTCAATATTTCAGGGACTTTAAATAGTGATCGCGAGTTAAAGTTTAAAGAGGTTTACTCTGTGTGCTGACAATAGGCTTCTTTCATATAAATTTGTGAGGTATTCTCGGCTATGCCGTACTTACGACCACGCTCTCCGATGTCGACAGGCCTGTGGACGACGTTTTTGACCTTGCAGATAATGGTTTAATGTAATATGTATATGAAAAGTTTGAGCTGGACAGCAGCACATGTAATGCAAAAGGACATTATAAGTATATATAAATTATAAATTATAAATTATTTTAATGTAAAAAATAAAAAAAGGTATATATTTAAAATAATCCAAATTAATACAAAAGAGGGTTATAGTTGTTTCATACAAAAATTCCAAGTCGATTAGAAGCATAAAAACGCCCGGAGAGTGCAGACGTGTTTTGCGCGAGCTCCGGAAAAAGCAGCTTAAAAGTGAAAAATAAATAACTAAAAATACTGGAGTAGCGTAATAAAGGCAGTCCTATTGCAAAAAACACTCATAATAATTGGTGCTATGTATAAACTAGTGCTAAGTTATTATAAAAACTAAGAAGTGCCACGAGTAATAGCTCAATGAGCGGCGATTAAAAAAATGAGCGTAGAAGCTCCATAGACCAGAGAAACAGTTATGCCTCTTATTTCTCAACCCGTGATGTACAAGTAGAGATAACTTCTTCAAAGAGCAACTCAACCCAACTGACCATTGACAGTGCGAGAGCACGGTCTTGTTCCCCCGCCCTACTCACACTCACACCAACTCCCACTCCATGGAGCTTGCAGTGTAGAACCCCACCCCCAGCTTCGACTCACTGCTCACCAGCCACGAGCACTGCAACCTCGTTAATTTCTGCAACCGCAGCCACTGGAACAACAACATCAACGGTCTCCGTAACCAACAACGCGGTTTCGAATGCGTTAGCAACTTCTGCAGCGCCGAATAAAACTACAAAGACAATTGTAAGTACGAGTGCCAATAACGGCAATACCAAACAACAACAAGTCGGTCCGGCTATACAGACTGGCATGGATCGCTACATCCAAATAAAACGGAAGCTAAGCCCGCAAAATAAAATGGTTGGAAATAAACCAAAACAAAATTGCCCTAATAAAAGCAGCGAACAACCAGGGGCATCTAGTAATAACAGATTCGCCCTGTTGTCGGATATTGAAAATATTCAATCCGAGACTGGACAGGCTGTACAAAAGAAGCCAACAGGGTTCGAAAATACTACTACATAGCAGCAATAGTAACTACAAAAATGATTTACTATTGCTACGAGAGTAATATCTATGAAGCCTGGAGCAAAGCACTTTTGAAATGCTACAGACAGAATACTATATGGAGCCGTAGCAAAAACAAAAACTATGGTTTTTTTTGGACCAGAGCATTCTATATGACTATAGTAGATATATTAAATAATCTATAGTATTTTTACTTGAGAAATTTTGATAAAATAAAATGCTAGTTATGGGGGTTGGTAGTGAATTTAGTAATAAATGAATAAATATTTAATTTATTTAACAATCATATTCTTCCATATTATATACAGGAAGTTCTGTAACTTTTAATCACAACAGAACCATGGTTCCCTTTATTTTCTTAGGTTTCTTAAGATCGAACAAATAGTTACCCTGATATCCAATGGACTAAAAATATTAAAAGTAGTGATGGCCCGCAAAAAGTTCCTTAATGGTCACGGTCAATTGCTTTTTAAAAATTAAATTATTCAATTATTAAAAAAAATCATGCTAGAAGCTTTGTTAAAAGAAAGACATTTTATTACAAAATTAATTTCTTTTGGAAGCTGTAATATATTCTGTATAATGTAGCTCCCAGCTCTCAGCTCTACTATAGTTACTTTACTATAGTAAAATATTTATTTGCTATAGTAAGATTTAGAAAATAGCTATAGCAGCTTTGCTATTGTATTCAAAGTGTGCTCATATATATAGTCATATATTATTCTCAATTTCATTGAGAAGAGTGATGGCTGCATCGGCAGCGAGTGGCATGACATTTACCTCAAGAACTCCTGCTGTCGACCGATAAGTGGTCAGATTCCTGTTTGCCTCGAATGCGAAGTGCCTAGAGGTTTCTTAAATTTTAACCTTTTTTCTAAGACTCCAAAAACCATTTTTTTATAATAAACAATCCGTTTAAAATATTAAAGTATGTTTCTATTGGTCCACAAAATCAATCGAATGCCTAGCATTTTATTCTATTAAAATTTTCCAAATAAAAATGCTATAGGATATTTACTATAGTTACTATAGCACTGCTGAGAGCAGTAGCTGTAGTAATATAGAATGCTCTGCTCCAAAAAAAACTATAGTTTTTATACCCTTGCAGAGGGTATTATGATTTCAGTCAGAAGTTTGCAACGCAGTGAAGGAGACGTTTCCGACCCCATAAAGTATATATATTCTTGATCAGCATCACTAGACGAGTCGATCTAGCCATGTCCGTCTGTCCGTCTGTCCGTCTGTCCGTCGGTCCGTCTGTCCGTCTGTCCGTCTGTCCGTCTGTTTCTACGCAAACTAGTCTCTCAGTTTTAAAGCTATCGGGCTAAGACTTTTCCAAAAGTCTTATATCTATTGCAGGTAGTATATAAGTCGGAACGAGCCGGATCGGACAACTATATCATATAGCTCCCATAGAAATAGTCGGGAAAAAAATGTAAAAAAAATGATATCTTGGGAGTTTTTGAACATATCACCCCCTACTTTTGGAAATACCATTTTGTATCTAATTCTGAATTTCGAATAAATTTTTATCAAAATCGGACGACTATATCATATAGCTGCCATAGGAACGATAAAATAATTAATGGGAATATAATAGGAAATAAATTATTGCTTCGTTGGTTTTTATTGTATTCTCTTCTACTCTGGGATGTGACTCTTTTTAAATGTTTTCGAATTTCGATTTTAATTTTATCAATATCGAACTACTACATCATATAGCTGCCATAGGAACGATCAAAAAATTAATGTGAAATAATAGGAAATTTAACATTTTTGCGTTTTGTAAATTAATAGAATGATCTGCAAGGGTATATAAGCTTCGGCTTGCCGAAGCTAGCTTCCTTTCTTGTTATTATTGCTACGGCTCCATATAGTATTCTGACAGTAGCATTTCAAAAATGCTTTGCTCCAGGCTTCATAGAAATAACTCTCGTAGCAATAGCAAATAGTAAAAACTACAAATATAGCATAGCATTTTGAACCCTGGAAGCCAAAGCCCCCACCAATTTAGATAAGGGAACAGAACTCAAATGCCCTAGTAAAGAAAATTGTTGCGTGTTAGAGGAGGTGTGCACTAAAAAAGGATTTTTTAAAATTCGGCTCCTAAAGACTCCCAGGACTCTCGAAAAATGCGGAATTGCTTGATTAAAAAGTCAACCATTCCCACAGTGTTCAACCAAACAAGTTGATATTTATACCCGTTACTCGTAGAGTAAAAGGGTATATTGTATTCGTGCAAAAGTATGTAACAGGGAGAAGGAAGCGTTTCCGACCCCATAAAGTATATATATTCTTGATCAGGATCACTAGCCGAGTCGATCTAGCCATGTCCGTCTGTCCGTCTGTCCGTCTGTCTGTCTGTCTGTCTGTCTGTCTGTCTGTCTGTCTGTCTGTCTGTCTGTCTGTCTGTCTGTCTGTCTGTCTGTCTGTCTGTCTGTCTGTCTGTCTGTCTGTCTGTCTGTCTGTCTGTCTGTCTGTCTGTCTGTCTGTCTGTCTGTCTGTCTGTCTGTCTGTCTGTCCGTATGAACGCTGAGATCTCGGAAACTATAAAAGCTAGAAGATTGGTATTTGGCATGAAGATTCTTGGAGTTCCTACGCAGCGCAAGTTTGTTTCAAAAGGGTGCCACGCCCCCTCTAACGCCCACAATCGCTTATATACGATTTTAAAAATTTCAATATTTCGGAAAAGTAAAAATGCAGTTTTATTGTGTTTATCAATACCTATCGAAATTTTTCAAATCGGACCATTCGTTAAAAAGTTATGTGTGTTCAAAGTTTCTATCTCCATCTCCCTCGCACTCCCTTTACCTGAGTAACGGGTATCTGATTGTCGGGGCACCCGACTATAGCGTTCTCTCTTGTTTTATTTTAAGCTTTATTTGTGGAAATCTTTGAAAGCCCAGAAGATGAGCCCCAACCGACTTCCGGTTGGGGCACTTAATTAATTTTTCCGCACCGATTATGCGATCGGATCCGTTTTTGGTTTATTGTATGGAGCTATGCCATACAATCAATAAGGTATTTTTAATTTTTTTTGGGACCCACGGTTGATTTTATATGATTTTTGTTGTAAGATTGCGGTGGTTGCGGGGGCTTTTTTGGCAGCACGTTGTTTTTGGTTTTTGTATGCTTCGGCAGTTTGCAGCACTTACGAACGAATTCCGAACACAGCTCTCACAAACACAACGTCAGCAGAAGCAGAGCAAGAGAGTAGAGAGCAGAGAGAGAGTCATTTGATGCGAAAGAGATGTTTTTTTCTGGTTTGGAAACACCTGATCAAAATTTTACTATTGGATACTAGAACGTATTACCTAATTGACGCAATTCTAAGTCAAAGTGTGTAGCCAACCCGTAAAAAGCATAAGAAGTACCGCCAAAATATACCCACAAAAATTAAAAAAAGTTGGTTTTAAATTGTGTTAAAGGCGGGGGGAAATTGTTGGAAAATTTCGTCTCCAAAAGGCTCACACGTCGAATTACATCCACAGTTTTCACTAAAAAGAGTTGGAGCTTTATGTGCATTTCTTTTAATTTTCCTTATTTCCGAAAATATTTAACTCCAGCTGTTGATCCCCAGCCGACATTGGGCCACTTCTTTTTTTGTTTACCTACCGATCCTGCGGGCGGATCCGTTTTTCGCTTAAACCATTTTGTCCGTAGCCTTTCATAGGTGTGTGTTATCGAGTATTACTATAAAAGAGTAGAAACCATAAGACCCAAAATTCTGGAAAAAATTGGGTCTGAATCGTGTGTTAGAGGAGGTGTGCACTAAGAAAGGATTTTTTAAAATTCGGCTTCTAAGGATTTTTGTTGTAAGATTGCGGGGGTTTCGGGGACTTTTTTGGCAGCACGTTGTTTTTGGTTTTTGTATGCTTCGGCAGTTTGCAGCACTTACGAACGAATTCCGAACACAGCTCTCACAAAAACAACGTCAGCAGAAGCAGAGCAAGAGAGTAGAGAGCAGAGAGAGAGTCATTTGAAGCGAAAGAGATGTTTTTTTCTGGTTTGGAAACACCTGATCAAAATTTTACTTTTTGGATACCAGAACGGATTATCTAATTGACGCAATTCTAAGTCAAAGTGTGTAGCCAACCCGTAAAAAGCATAAGGAATTTTCGTTTTGATTTAAAAAAAAATTAGATTGGTTTTCAAGGGAAAAACTTTCAGTCGTCACATTTGAATGTAAGAAACGCAATGACACACACACACATCGACAAATTGGCATGTACATAAGTATTTTATGATTAAATTAGGATAAAATAACGGATCACCTAATGGATGCAATTCTAAATCAAAATGTGTATGTATCCCGTAAAATATTAAGGAGCTTTAGTTTCTGGGCTCTACTCGAAATCTGTAAAAAAAGTATAATTACAGAAACTATTGAGATATACGTATACATACTGTTGCCGAAATCGACGATTTTTATCCTATTCCCCTTTGCTCACGGCTCGTCCAGCTGTTAATCGCTGAGTCGCTCTTACTCACCACGCTAGCAGAGCTTACATACATACACACACAAGTGGGGTGAGATTGCCGATTCTATTTTGTGGTTCAGTTGTGAATAGAAAAGCGAAGGGCTAGGGTAAGAAAATCTACGTAAATTTAAGATCACATGTAAAACCTTGCATTTGCAGAAATTTTAAGCGTCACAGCCGCTGCACCACGAAGAGGGGCAGCTGAAATAAATACTAGACTTGAATTGGAGTTTAATTTATTGTACGGCGCTGTAAAAACCAGCTTATTTTCGCAACATTTCTTAAAATTTCCTACTCTGACTGGACCACGTGGGACGTTACATAATAGCCTGGCGATATGGCACCAACTAATAGTTGTTATTTATGTTCCGCCCCCGACAACGAGGAGATGCTAAGATGCATCAAGTGTTCCAGCCAATATCACCCTACATGCTGTGGACTGGACAACTGTAGTACCACCAGCAATTGGACGTGCGCATGTTGCACGGAGAAGGCGGCGCAGACCTTCGTTCAACAGGGCGACCCTAACCTCACTAACATTCAACTCGTACAAGAGGCCAACAAAACGCCAACTGAAAGCAACCAGCCAAACCAGAGTGGCGGGGAGCTATCAGAGGACCAGCGGCAGCTTATGTTGCAGCAGTTGCAGGAGGAGTTGGATGTTGAAAAGGAATTTCTTCGTCGCAAATTCGCCCTGTTGAGATCCGGAGTTACACCAACCGGAATCGAGACGCAAATAAATCAGCGAGGCCAAGAATGTGCGAACTCTCAACTTACCGCCACCGGTATACAGTTTGCGGAAAACAACGGATGCAGTACTCCGCACCAGCCGGTTGAGCCCCAACTCATTACAACACGGCAAGCAGCCTTTAGGCAGATGGTGCCCCGAGAGTTGCCCTCCTTTAGTGGCGATCCAAAGGAATGGCCAATTTTCTTCAGTTCATTCGAAAGCAGCACAAAAATGGCCTGCTACAGCAACGAGGAAAATATGATCAGGCTGCAGAAGGCTCTAAAAGGGAAAGCTTTGGATGCAGTCAGAGACTGCCTTCTATTTCCTGACACGTTGCCAGACGTCATGAGAACCTTAAAGATGTACTTCGGTCGCCCGGAGCATATCTTGAAAGTCGTAGTTGATAATATGCGAAGGATGCCGGCACCCAAAGGACAGCTCGAACCGCTCATCGAGCTGGCTTTCGCCGTAAAAAACATGTGTGCCACTATGAAAGCCAGTAATATGTTGGCCCATCTTAACAATCCAACACTTTTACAAGAAATCGTTGAGATTGGGCTTTGTACTCAAAGCAATTCGACTGCCCCAATCTACAACATTTAGCGGATTGGATGTTTGAGTTAGCTGACGCAGCTTGTCGGGTAACAACTCCAGCAGTCGGCAGGACAGCCGACAAGAGATCATTACGCCAAGGCTGCCTAAATACGCACACAGCAGTGGCAGGCTCAGCTCAACAAAGGGTCGAGCACTGCATAGTCTGCGACGGGCCGCACTGCATATCACGTTGCGAAAGTTTTGCCGGTCTGCCTTATGCGGCTAAATGGGATGTGGTGAGAACAAGTCACTTGTGCAAAATATGTTTAAAGAGGCATAACAAATCCTGCTGGAAAAAAAGGTCTTGTGGGATCAACAATTGCCAAGCGATACATCATCCGTTATTGCATCAGGATCAGTCGCCCATTCCCGGCGCGCTCAATAATCACCGACAGCCCGAAAACGAGGGCGAGGAAAGCTACTTCCGCATCATCCCCGTCACTCTACGAGGGAAATCGAAGCTGATCGAAATATACGCGTTTATGGACGACGGTTCGACGCTGACTCTGCTAGAGGAATCAGTGGCCAACGAGCTAGAGGAGGATGGCATTCCCAGTCCTCTCTGCATAAGCTGGACAGGCAGTGTACAACGACAGGAGCCCTCGTCTAGGCGACTCGACCTGCGAATCTCAGGAACTTCCCAAAATTCCAAGGTGTTCAATATAAGCAACGTACACACAGTGGCCAGTTTGGGCATGACAGCGGAGACCATGATAGCGGAAGATGTCAAAAAGAAGTATCGACATTTAAAAGGGATTCCGCTAAAAAGTTATAAACAAGTGGTACCCAAAATGATCATTGGAGTCAATAATCCGAATTTGATATCTTCATTAAAGGTACGTGAAGGCAAATGGAACCAACCGGTAGCAGCAAAGACCAGACTAGGTTGGACAGTCTATGGAGGTTCGCGACAACGTGGAAATCGTTTTAATTTCCATAAATGCGAATGCGACAGCGATCTACATGAGATGGTTAAGGCGTACATAACCGCCGAGGATAAAGTTTCTACGCAGCGGAAAAGCACGCCAGAGGAAAGCAGAGCTTCCGAAATTCTCATGGAGAGGACAACATATGACGGAGGCAAATACACTGCCGGGCTTCTATGGTTAGACGAACACCGTTCCTTTCCAGATAGTTTTCCAATGGCAGAGAGACGGCTAAAATGCCTGCAGCGAAAAATGCATAACGATCCCGAGCTTGCTGTTGAGCTGAACCAGCAAATACAAAATCTGGTCGACAAGGGATACGCAAAAAAGCTGTCGAGTGAAGAAACCAAAAAGGATGCTGCCGGCGCATGGTATTTGCCAATATTTACTGTGCGAAACCCCCACAAGCCAAACCGGGTACGATTGGTTTGGGACGCAGCAGCAAAGGCCTCGAAATATTGCTTAAACGACTATCTGTTGAAAGGCCCTGACCTTTTGGTCCCACTTTTAAGGATAATGTACAACTTCCGAATGAGAGCCGTCGCAATCAGCGGAGACATAGCGGAGATGTTCCACCGCATAGCTGTAAGACAGGAGGATGCATGCGCCCAACGTTTCCTTTGGTGCAATGAGTCAGGCACTGCCGATGTTTACCAACTCAACGTGCTAACATTTGGTGCAGCCTGCTCGCCCTGCATAGCACATTATGTGCGTGACAAGAACGCCCTAAAGCACGCAGAGGAATTCGAGTCGGCGGCACGAGCTATCACCAAATTTCACTATGTCGATGACTATATTGATTCGTGCGACACTCCACAACAAGCTATCATATTAGCAAGGGAAGTTAAGGAGGTACATTCCAGAGGTGGCTTTCACATGCATAAGTGGTGCTCGAACCACAAAGAAGTGGTTGCCGATCTAAACGGGTCTACAGAACAGGAAGAGAAGGAGTTCTACAATAACGAAGAAATCCATTCCTTCGAAAAGATTTTAGGCATGCAATGGAGCCCAAGTCAAGATGCATTTACGTATGCTCTCCGTTTCGTTCGTTTAAAGCGAAATATTATCAAGGAGAACATAGTGCCTACCAAGAGAGAAGTCCTACAAGTCCTGATGTCTGTCTTCGATCCCATGGGATTTGTATCGTGCATTATGATGTATCTCAAGATCCTGCTGCAAAATATTTGGCGCACGAAAATGGGCTGGGACGACGAACTACCGCCGGAGCTGTACGACCAGTGGAACTTATGGCTATCATATCTGCCTTTGATTTCACAGGTCGCCATACCAAGACTCTACTTTGAAAACGGAACCCCTGAGGATTGCAGCACCCAGCTGCATATATTTGTTGATGCAGGGGAAGAAGCTTATGCAGCCGTAGCGTACTTCCGTATCCAATTCCAAGGAATAATAACTGTTCGTCTCGTTTCAGCCAAATCCAAAGTAGCCCCAGTACGGCCACTCTCTATACCAAGAATGGAGCTACAATCGGCACTGACAGGTGCACGTTTATTTCGAGATATAAAGGCCCAGCATGACATCAAGTTCACGGAGTCACATTTGTGGACTGATTCGAAAACCGTTCTGGCCTGGTTAAATGGCGATCCACGCAAGTACCAGCAGTTCGTGATGTTTCGCGTCGCAGAAATTTCGGAGCTCTCGGACGTTAACCACTGGAGATGGGTTCCTAGCAAGCACAACGTAGCGGACGTCGCTACAAAACGCCAAAGTGGACCGGAGGCGTATGAGCGATGGTTTGCAGGACCGGAATTTCTGAGGCTACCAGCGGAAACTTGGCCCATCACAGAATCAAGTCATTCAACAACAGAAGAACTGCGACCGCGATGGCTACATATACGACAGGCCACAATAAGACCAAACTACGAGGCCTTTTCAAAATGGATTACGCTGTCGAGAGCCGTTGCCTATTGGTTCCTATATATGGAACAGCTGACCAGCCAAAGCCGCAAGCAGTCAAAGCCCACTCGCATTTCGGTATTTCATATAAGAAATGCTCAAGCATACATATTTCGCTGCGTACAAATAGAAGGCTTCCCCGATGAATACGCGAGAGTCTTAAAATCCACTCCGGTGGCTCGCAGCAGTGTGCTCTGGAGGCTGCAACTATGTATGAACGTGGACAACATAATGCGAGTACGGAATCGGGCAGGAAAATTCAAGAGTACTTCAGACGACCTCGTGATATTGCCAACCAGTCACTGGGTTACCAAACTCATCGTTCGTCATTATCACGAGAAATCCTACCACATCAACCATGAGACTGCGCTCAACGAAGTGAGGCAAAGTTTTTATATTCCGAAACTAAGACCTGTATTTAAACAAGTTCGCCGAGATTGCCAACAGTGCAAATTAGACAGAGCCAAACCTCAACCACCTATTATGGCTCCGCTCCCTCCAGCCCGTTTAGGAGGATTTCAACGACCCTTTACGTTCGTGGGCATAGACTACTTCGGTCCACTCACGGTCATCGACGGAAGAAAGTCCCTGAAACGCTGGGGCATGATCTCCACGTGCCTTACTATGAGGGCAATACATATAGAAATCGTAAACAGCCTGAGCACAGACTCCTGCCTTATGGGGCTACGCAACTTTATCGCACGGCGAGGCCTCCCACACGAAATCTACAGCGATAATGGAACTAACTTCCGGGGAGCGGACTCATTTCTCCAGGAAGTCCAGTTCATAGACGAATCCAAAATGCATCACCACCTAGCCCAGCTAGGAATTGAATGGAAATTCAACCCGCCAGCGGCGCCACACATGGGCGGCGCCTGGGAGCGCATGGTCCGCTCAATAAAAACAGTTCTCTACAAAATCTCTCCTCACCAAAAGTTCTCGGACGAGAGCCTAAGGACAGCGATGCTGGAGATAGAGTTGACGGTTAATTCCAGACCGCTTACATTTGTTTCCCTCGACCATGACGACCAGGAGGCTCTAACCCCAAATCACTTTCTGCTGGGATCCTCGAACGGGACTAAGCCATTTTGCGATCCAGAAAGAATTAACTACCGATGGTGCCTGCGACAAAGCGAACAGTTCGCTAACCAGTTCTGGACTCGGTGGGTCACGGAAATCCTACCGACGATCACCAGGAGAAGCAAGTGGCACGAGAAGGCGAAACCTATCGACGTCGGAGACCTCGTTATAATTGTCGACGAGACTCAGCGCAGAAATACTTGGTTAAAAGGCAGAGTAATCGAAGTAACCCGAGCATCTGATGGACAAGTTCGCCGTGCCAAGGTTCGAACTAGAGATGGTTTTCTGGTGCGTCCTGCAGTCAAGTTGGCGGTACTCGATGTCGGCCGGATTGAGAGTAAGCTACAGGGGTCTTCGCTTACTGGGGGGGGAATGTTGCCGAAATCGACGACGGCTGAAGCACCCCAGTGAGAACATGTTCGCGGAGTTGCCAACTCTATTCATTTTTATCCTATTCCCCTTTGCTCACGGCTCGTCCAGCTGTTAATCGCTGAGTCGCTCTTACTCACCACGCTAGCAGAGCTTACATACAT
>JBAMCF010000709.1:0-32986 GCA_037075285.1 Drosophila lutescens | reverse complement strand
CGCATTGCTATTTGGTAAATTTGATTAGTAAAATTGACTTGACCACTAAACTACTAAAAATAGTTAGCTTGAAATTGCATACCTTTTATAGGTAAATGGAGGGGCTTAAGTTATTTTTAGAAAATTCGGTTTAAGAAATGTAATGACGACAGAAGAGCATTCGGCAACAATTAAAACAAGAAAGGAAGCTAGCTTCGGCAAGCCGAAGCTTATATACCTCGCAGATCATCTTCATTAATTTACAAATCGCAAAAATGTTAAATTTCCTATTATTTCACATTAATTATACCCGTTACTCGTAGAGCAAAAGGGTATATTGTATTCGTACAAAAGTATGTAACAGCTAGAAGGAATCGTTTCCGACCCCATAAAGTATATATATTCTGAATCAGGATCACTAGCCGAGTCGATCTAGCCATGTCCGTCTGTCCGTCTGTCTGTCCGTCTGTCTGTCTGTCCGTCTGTCTGTCTGTATGAACGCTGAGATCTCGGAAACTATAAAAAAGCTAGAAGATTGGCGTTTTGCATGCAGATTCTAGGAGTTCCTACGCAGCGCAAGTTTGTTTCAAAAGGGTGCCACGCCCCCTCTAACGCCCACAATCGCTTATATACGATTTTAAAAATTTCAATATTTCGGAAAAGTAAAAATGCAGTTTTATTGTGTTTATCAATACCTATCGAAATGTAGAAGACATTTTTCAAATCGGACCATTCATTAAAAAGTTATACGCAATCAAAATTGTTCATATATCTATCTCCCTCGCACTCCCTTTAGCCCCAATAGATAGTCGGGACACCAACCCGAGTACAGCGTTCCGCACTCCCTTTAACTGAGTGACGGGTATTAGATAGTCGGGACACCAACCCGACTATAGCGTTCTCTCTTGTTTTTTGATCGTTTCTATGGCAGCTATATGATATAGTAGTTCGATCTTTTTAAAATTAAAATCGAAATTCGGATATATTTAAAAATAGTCATTTCCCAGAGTAGAAGGGAATGTAATAAAAATGGACAAAGCTATAATTTTTTTCCTATTAATTTCCATTTAATTTTTCGACCGTTCCTATGGCAGCTATATGATATAGTGATCCGATTTTTTAAATATTTAATTCGAAATTCGGAAATATATAAAAAATAACATTCCTAAGAGAAAAAGGTAAAATGTCAAATGTCGGTTCCGACTGCAATAGAAAGAAGACTTTTGGGAAAGTTTCAACCCGATAGCTTCAAAACTGAGAGACTAGTTTGCGTAGAAACGGACGGACAGACGGACATGGCTAGATCGACTCGTCTAGTGATGCTGATCAAGAATATATATACTTTATGGGGTCGGAAACGTCTTCTTCACTGCGTTGCAAACTTCTGACTGAAATCATAATACCTCTGCAAGGGTATAAAAACGACCGACATGTGTAAATGCCCTTCACATTTCGATCGCTCACGGGAGAAAAAGTTGTTTGCTTTTTTTGCATATTGCAGACCTGTTAGAATTTGTTTAGGTACAAAAAAGCACAGACAACTAAAAAAAACTACTTAAAAGCAAGAAATTAGCTAAACTAAGCAAACCGAAGTTTATAGCATTTAAAATACCTTTTAAACGAGATGCTAGCACAAGTCTGTAGCTTTAGTTGTATAGAAGTTACGGCTTTCCGAATTTAAGCTATTTATAGCTGTTTTCCCGCTAAACTAGCGGGTTTTTCCAAAAGTGGTAGAACAAAAGTTTTTTATATCGCTGTGATGAACGTCATATCAAATTTTCAGAACTTAAAAAACATATTTTGGACCAGCGGACAAACTGACAAACAGAATTAAATTTTCATTTTGGGAATAAGAAGAAAATCTTATTTTGGCTATAACTTTTGAACGGAGCGTCGGATTTTATCATATGACCCCTCATTCGACGGGTATTTTCAATATTTTCAATAGGAAAACTACTAAAACATTTCAAGGGGCCATTTATCCCCACCGGCCCCAACAGGTCCAAATTTCTAAATTTTCACTTTTACACTTTCACCGCTCTCTCTCCCAAACCAATAGATTTTCTTGAGGACTTGGTATGCAATCCTTTAAGTTTTAGCAATACCTTTCATTTGGTGTATTACTCATTACGATCGGACTAGCACAGCAGATTTTCAATTTTGCGGCTATATAATAGTAGTCGCCTTCGCACACTCTCCTGGTGCGCTTCGGTCACTACATGGACTGCCGTCCATAGTGATTTATATATATTCTGAAAAGTTGCAGAACTGTGCAACGCAGTGAAGGATACGTTCATTATGTATGTATGTATGTACTTACTGATGTGTTTATATATATTTATTTATATTTATATTTATATTTTATATATTTATAAATTATTTGTTACTAAAATAACTACAATATTTACAATATTTATCCTGCTTATGTATCTGGCGAAAGGATATTTACACATGATGAACGCTTCTGTTATGCTTAAAGCCTAGTACTCAGTTCGGCTAAGAGTTTTACTAGTCGAAAAATATTAATCTTTTAGTGTGGCCGAAGTTTTTGTAGTTCATCCGCAATGCATGTAGCATGGTCTTACTGGGTTTGTTGACAAACAGCAAACATCAACTGGCGCCAATTTTAAAATATTACAAAATGTTGAGCCGACTTGGGTCGCAAGAGTTAAATTCGCTGTTGGCATGGCGATATGTATTGCCGCAAATCCTACAGGCACTTTTCCATTGGTTTTCGGGGTTTTCCTTCCATTTATAATGTGTTATTGGCACACCGCTTCTGCACAAACACAGCCAAAGATCAAATTTTCTATTCTTTGGGCCGCGGCTAAAGGCGTTCATCGGAATTCAACCGCTAAATCTGGTATTTTTTTGGTATTTCCTTACTATTTCTTTAGCTCAACTGAGTACCGAGGTGGGAAAAAGTCCCAGCTAAAGGCGTTAGCTACCTATTTGCCTCTCGCTTACTCCTATGCTTAGCTAGCAGTTTTCGTCGTACTAAGTACTAGGCTTTAAGCTTTAAAACGATACTAAAAAGTGTGACCCTGCTGCTCGATTAGTCGTAAATAAATTAGATTAAAAACGTTTACTAAAAAAAACGACATGACTTTCTTGCCAACCCAATATATCTGTCTTGCTCGCGCATACGTAAAATCGTATAGGCTGAGAAAAAATTGCTCTAATGAATGAGCCGAACAATGTAGTGGAATAACCGCATAAGCTGTGGTTGATTGTCCTGTGCTAAATAAACGAAACTATAATTGAATTCGAAATAAGCTGATTTGTTTATTTGAAATTGGAATCCCAGCAATCGATTCTATCGATAGAGACATTTATTTTTGTGTTCATCTCTAGGCAAACTTCTTTGGGCCCATACTTGTCACATTTCGTTTGGTCCTTTGGGACCACAACACGCTTATCAGCGGTATTTTTAATCCAATGATGGGGAAAACGGTAAATCCATACCATTTTTTGTTTTATTTATTTGTATTTCTTCATTTGAATTCCTTTATTTTTAAACTTTTATTCAATTATCGCATTTATGATCATCCCCGTCGTCCTCTTCTGTAGTCCATAGTGCCTCGCTTGCAGAGCTTCCAGCTAAACTCCTGATTGCAAATCCGAAACCGGGTCGCCGAACATAAAATCGCTGAAGTTATAAGTTAAGCACAGCAATATTTTATATAATTTTCCATGAAATATTGCAACATTGTTAATCAACAACATTGCAACTTTGTGACAATTTCGTCGGGAGTCAGACCTTAGAGTTCAATAACATAAAGCCGCCAGCGACGGCGCTGCCCCAACCCACAGCTTAGATCAGGATAGTGTTGAGTAGAGTAGAATCAGTCCCAATTTGAACATCAAATAAAGAACGTAAAACTTTTAATACCTTGGAAGTTAACTTAAACGCCCATCTGGTCACCAAACTCTGCGCACAGTACTTTGTGCTGTCGATCTTCTCATGAAACTGTGAATAGACATTATAACACTATACTAATAATAATATTTACTTGAGGAACACGTTCTTTGCTTCCATAAGCTCAAATATGGCACACAGCGGCTTTTCCTCCTCGATAATGGGGTTTACGAACGGACAATGTTCCAGATCGGCACCTTACAGCCTAATTTAACTGACTAAGTTATGCCGGAAGATCGCCATACTGCAAAACCATGCCTGAAAACAGACGCTATGGGCAATCTTGTTCGGGGTAATAAAGCAGGAAAAAACGTCGGACTGGGTGTCGTTGAGCTGATGGAAGCACAGAACGTGGACTAATTCAAAAGTTTAAAACTAAAGGTATTAAAATGAGGGATTACATTCAAAATAAGTTTTAAAAAAAATGGTATAGAGCTCCCATTTTCCACATCATTGAATTAAAAATACCCCTGATGAGCGTGTTGTGGTCCCAAAGGACCAAACGAAATGTGAAAAGTATGGGCCCAAAGAATTTTGACTAGAGATGAACACAAAAACAAGAAAGGAAGCTAACTTCGGCAAGCCGAAGTTTATATACCCTTGCAGTTAAAATAAAAAATCAAAGAAAGCAATGTACATTTTTATTTTTAACAGTGAACTTAACGCTTTGTTCCGTTTTCTTTAGAGTATTTCAAGGCGCTAATTGTTAACGATATACAGTGGCGGCATTTTGAATAATTTGTAGAAATTTTTAACAATTTTTCAAATAAAACTTTTGATATTGTTGAGCCGAACAAGAAACTGTTTTCACGTTGATCCGACATATGTACTACCTACAATAGAAAGAAGACTTTTGGGAAAGTTTCATTGCGATAGCTTTAAAACTGAGAGACTAGTTCGCATAGAAACGGACAGACGGACATGGCTAGATGGACTCGGCTATTGGTGCTGATCAAGAATATATATATACTTTACGTGGTCGGAAACGTCTCCTTCACTGCGTTACAATATCTGACTGAAATTATAATACCCTCTGCAAGGGTATAATAAATGTCTCTATCGATAGCATCGATGTTTTAAAAATAGGGCAATACGTCGATGTGGCTTTTCCAGATTCGATGTTTTCAGTGACACCCTTTTCCCATAGAGTCCATCCGTGGGAAGCAGTTGAAATTCTTGACAAGCGAAACGCCAAGAACAAAAATCACCTTAGCGCTTAAAAATACTGACTAAAAGTACTAAAATACTGAATACTGAAAATGGCCGCTTAGGCATGTGCGTCAAATTAGCATCGGTGACTTAGCGGCGATTGTGGAACGGTGGAATTTGGAACATGGGGCCAATTTGTAATTTTTTGATTTTTTCGGCTTCTGGGGGCCGAATTGAACAATATTGTTTAAAATTGTTCAGAATGAAAATATCTATCGATCTAAATAGGTTTCAAGCCTATCCGACTTCTAGAAATATAATAAAAATCTATTCAAAAAATCGAGTCCCCACAATTTTCTTTATTGCTCCCCTCACAGAGGTTGTACCAATATGCACGGTAAACATGATTATTGGGCGTTAATTCAAGCTTCTTGTCAGAAAGTATCATTAAGCTAAAGCCGTCAGTTTTTGAGAAAATCGCCTAACAGTGAATGCACCTCGGATTTTCCCCATACAAAAAAGGGGGCAAATATTAAACTGAACAGGGCTCCACTCTCAGACGTTGTACCAACATGCACGGTATATTGGCAGATTGTGGATCGCCCAAAGCAAGTTCAGTGGAAAAACCATAAAGATAAAGCCGTCAGTTTTTGAGAAAATCGTTTTACAGTGGGGGAAGAAAATATGTTAAAGGAAGTGCCGCCAAATTCAAATTTGAACCAGTAAGTTCCAAGACATGAACCACTTTGTAAAAAATGTATTCATGACACTAACCTTATGGGAAAAAATCTGATTCGACGCTAACTCTATTTTCAATTAAATTGACTTTCACAGACGTTGTACCAACATGCACGGTACATCAGTGGAAAGGAAATTAATTTCAAAAATTAACTAATGCAGTACGGGTTACAAATAGCCGTCAGTTTTTGAGAAAAACGCATAGCGCGTAGTCATCATCTCATTTGTTTCAAAATTGGAACCAGAACGACCCTGTTCCACGCTCAGTTTTTGAGAAAAACGCATAGCGCGTTCTCGGCATCCCATTTGTTCCAAATTTGTAACTAAGAACACATTATATCGATATTTTATATCGATACTTTGATAAAGACAAGCTGAAAGTGTGGCATCACTCCCGATTCGCGGGAACTTTACTTCAACTTTCATTCAACGGAACCAAGCACCAACTTAAACATGAAATCGCGAGTGGCCCTAATTAAATGCGTAAGTATTAAAAACCTACTAATCCCTATTAATTATAGATTAATAACATACTTATTTTACTTTCAGAACATTGTCAACTTCGTCGTAGGCGATGACGAGGGGCTCCCCCCCCCCCCCCCCCCCAAAACGCCGCCAACGCGAAGAAGAGCCAAACCAACGGTCAAACCGAGACCAGGTGCGCGAGCGCCGCCGGCGCCGCCGGAATCGCCGTCGACAGGAGGCTGCCGCCAATCAGGCTACTGGCCAAGAGGCCAACAAGGCTGAATAATTAAAAAATACATATATGTTCACATACAAATTACAAAATAAATAAACGTTGAATAAAATCCCTTTAAATTTGATGTATTATTTATTCAAATCGGTTCGGTGGTTTAATAGAAATTCCGATTTTAAGTTTTAGTAGAATTTATTAATTATTTCTTCTCCAGCCCTGGTACATTTGTAGGAGGTGCCCCTCGCGTACTGGCAACATCTTGGCGCCATAAACTATAAAAACGAAATTATGTTATATAATATTTTCAACGAAATACAGACATGCCTTAGATTATACTTGCTCGCCTGATAAATTTGATGTATCATTTATTAAAATCGGTTTGGCTTAATAGAGATTCCGATTTTAAGAGTTTCTGTAAAATATATTAATTATATCTTCTCCAGCCCTTGTGTACAAGAAGGAGTTGCCACCCTGTCAAACGATTTCCCCGTTACTTTGGAATGACGGCGCTGCAAGGAAAAACAACAAACTTAGCAAGGCAAACTAAGCAGCTAATTTAATTGTGTTAAGCATAACAGAAGCGTTCATCATGTGTAAGTATCCTTTCGCCAGATACATAAGCAGGATAAATGTTATTTACACGGATTTATATTGCATATATATATATTTATATTTATATATATAACGACACTGCGGTTCAATATCTTAAAAAATGACTCGATTGGACCATTGCTGGGCCTTTTATTGCTATCATTAGACCTCGGATTTTGCATATTAGCATATTTTTATAGGATAAAGATAGATCAATTCCGAAAACACCAAAGTTCGTTTCAATAAAAATATAGTTTAAAATGAATGGCATATTTTATTTTTTTGCATATTTCCATAAAATGCATATGCATAAAATATGCAAAATATATGCAAAATATGCAAAATATATGCAAAATATGAAAAATATGCAAATGTGATTAACCAATAAAGAAATAACACTAAAATTTATAATTATAGATGATTTATATATTATTCAAGATAATTGGTATTGCAATATATAACCAGCATTTTCTCTAAATTATTAATTAAGAAACTTTGACGTTTTTCTCCAAAAACCATTTTGTATGCCGAAAAGCTTTCTACGTCGCATGAAGTAATTGGTGCAAATTTATATTTACTAATATTTTCACTAGCGACGGGTTCCAGTCCAGTAACATCTTTACAATTGAGACTTAATATATTGTAAATTTTTAAAATTATATTATAGTCGGGATTTCTCTTTAAAATTGCTTCAAATTTATGTTTTAAGTCCATTCCGAGGTCACCAGATATATTATCTATTATGTTTTCTGCTTCCTTGACAAGATTCATTGAAGAAAATAAGAGTAAGCCCTTTGCTTCCAGGGACGTAATTATTTCTCTTAATCTGTTAAAATTTGATTTTATATAAATAAAATCTCGACGTAACGTTGAATTTTTCAGCAGTTCTTTTGCCAGCTTTATGGATTCGCCATCTTCTGGGTTCAGCGTGTCAAGAACCTAAATTAAAACAAGAAAGGAAGCTTATATACCCTTGCAGATCATTCTATTAATTTATAAATCGCAAAAATGTTAAATTTCCTATTATTTCACATTAATTTTTCGATCGTTTCTATGGCAGCTAAATGATATAGTAGTTCGATCTTTTTAAAATTAAAATCGAAATTCGGAAATATTTAAAAATAGTCATATCCAAGAGTAGAAGAGAATGTAATAAAAATCAACAAAGATATAATTTTTATACCCTTGCAGAGGGTATTATGATTTCAGTCAGAAGTTTGCAACGCAGTGAAGGAGACGTTTCCGACCCCATAAAGTATATATGTACATATGTTCTTGATCAGCATCACTAGACGAGTCGATCTAGCCATGTCCGTCTGTCCGTCCGTCTGTCCGTCTGTCTGTCTGTCCGTCTGTCCGTCTGTCTGTCTGTCCGTCTGTCCGTCTGTCTGTTTCTACGCAAACTAGTCTCTCAGTTTTTAAGCTATCGGGATGAAACTTTCCCAAAAGTCTTCTTACTATTGCAGGTAGCATATAAGTCCGAACCGACCGGATCGGACAACTATATCCTATAGCTCCCATAGGAAGGATCGGAAAAAAATCGTTTAAAAAATTCTAGCTTCGGTGTTTTTTGAAGTATTACCTTCTAATCTTGGGAATATTATTTTTTATATATTTCTGAGTTTCGAATTAAATATTTAAAAAATCGGATCACTATATCATATAGCTGCCATAGGAACGGTCGAAAAATTAAATGGAAATTAATAGGAAAAAAATTATATCTTTGTTGATTTTTATTACATTCTCTTCTACTCTTGGATATGACTATTTTTAAATATTTCCGAATTTCGATTTTAATTTTAAAAAGATCGAACTACTATATCATTTAGCTGCCATAGAAACGATCGAAAAATTAATGTGAAATAATAGGAAATTTAACATTTTTGCGATTTGTAAATTAATAGAATGATCTGCAAGGGTATATAAGCTTCCTTTCTTGTTTTAATTTAGGTTCTTGACACGCTGAACCCAGAAGATGGCGAATCCATAAAGCTGGCAAAAGAACTGCTGAAAAATTCAACGTTACGTCGAGATTTTATTTATATAAAATCAAATTTTAACAGATTAAGAGAAATAATTACGTCCCTGGAAGCAAAGGGCTTACTCTTATTTTCTTCAATGAATCTTGTCAAGGAAGCAGAAAACATAATAGATAATATATCTGGTGACCTCGGAATGGACTTAAAACATAAATTTGAAGCAATTTTAAAGAGAAATCCCGACTATAATATAATTTTAAAAATTTACAATATATTAAGTCTCAATTGTAAAGATGTTACTGGACTGGAACCCGTCGCTAGTGAAAATATTAGTAAATATAAATTTGCACCAATTACTTCATGCGACGTAGAAAGCTTTTCGGCATACAAAATGGTTTTTGGAGAAAAACGTCAAAGTTTCTTAATTAATAATTTAGAGAAAATGCTGGTTATATATTGCAATACCAATTATCTTGAATAATATATAAATCATCTATAATTATAAATTTTAGTGTTATTTCTTTATTGGTTAATCACATTTGCATATTTTGCATATTTTGCATATATTTTGCATATTTTGCATATATTTTGCATATTTTATGCATATGCATTTTATGGAAATATGCAAAAAAAATAAAATATGCCATTCATTTTAAACTATATTTTTATTGAAACGAACTTTGGTGTTTTCGGAATTGATCTATCTTTATCCTATAAAAATATGCTAATATGCAAAATCCGAGGTCTAATGATAGCAATAAAAGGCCCAGCAATGGTCCAATCGAGTCATTTTTTAAGATATTGAACCGCAGTGTCGTTATATATATAAATATAAATATATATATATGCAATATAAATCCGTGTAAATAACATTTATCCTGCTTATGTATCTGGCGAAAGGATACTTACACATGATGAACGCTTCTGTTATGCTTAACACAATTAAATTAGCTGCTTAGTTTGCCTTGCTAAGTTTGTTGTTTTTCCTTGCAGCGCCGTCATTCCAAAGTAACGGGGAAATCGTTTGACAGGGTGGCAACTCCTTCTTGTACACAAGGGCTGGAGAAGAAATAATTAATATATTTTACAGAAACTCTTAAAATCGGAATCTCTATTAAGCCAAACCGATTTTAATAAATGATACATCAAATTTATCAGGCGAGCAAGTATAATCTAAGGCATGTCTGTATTTCGTTGAAAATATTATATAACATAATTTCGTTTTTATAGTTTATGGCGCCAAGATGTTGCCAGTACGCGAGGGGCACCTCCTACAAATGTACCAGGGCTGGAGAAGAAATAATTAATAAATTCTACTAAAACTTAAAATCGGAATTTCTATTAAACCACCGAACCGATTTGAATAAATAATACATCAAATTTAAAGGGATTTTATTCAACGTTTATTTATTTTGTAATTTGTATGTGAACATATATGTATTTTTTAATTATTCAGCCTTGTTGGCCAGTAGCCTGATTGGCGGCAGCCTCCTGTCGACGGCGATTCCGGCGGCGCCGGCGGCGCTCGCGCACCTGGTCTCGGTTTGACCGTTGGTTTGGCTCTTCTTCGCGTTGGCGGCGTTTTGGGGGGGGGGGGGGGGAGCCCCTCGTCATCGCCTACGACGAAGTTGACAATGTTCTGAAAGTAAAATAAGTATGTTATTAATCTATAATTAATAGGGATTAGTAGGTTTTTAATACTTACGCATTTAATTAGGGCCACTCGCGATTTCATGTTTAAGTTGGTGCTTGGTTCCGTTGAATGAAAGTTGAAGTAAAGTTCCCGCGAATCGGGAGTGATGCCACACTTTCAGCTTGTCTTTATCAAAGTATCGATATAAAATATCGATATAATGTGTTCTTAGTTACAAATTTGGAACAAATGGGATGCCGAGAACGCGCTATGCGTTTTCTCAAAAACTGAGCGTGGAACAGGGTCGTTCTGGTTCCAATTTTGAAACAAATGAGATGATGACTACGCGCTATGCGTTTTTCTCAAAAACTGACGGCTATTTGTAACCCGTACTGCATTAGTTAATTTTTGAAATTAATTTCCTTTCCACTGATGTACCGTGCATGTTGGTACAACGTCTGTGAAAGTCAATTTAATTGAAAATAGAGTTAGCGTCGAATCAGATTTTTTCCCATAAGGTTAGTGTCATGAATACATTTTTTACAAAGTGGTTCATGTCTTGGAACTTACTGGTTCAAATTTGAATTTGGCGGCACTTCCTTTAACATATTTTCTTCCCCCACTGTAAAACGATTTTCTCAAAAACTGACGGCTTTATCTTTATGGTTTTTCCACTGAACTTGCTTTGGGCGATCCACAATCTGCCAATATGTGCATGTTGGTACAACGTCTGAGAGTGGAGCCTGTTCAGTTTAATATTTGCCCCCTTTTTGTATGGGGAAAATCCGAGGTGCATTCACTGTTAGGCGATTTTCTCAAAAACTGACGGCTTTAGCTTAATGATACTTTCTGACAAGAAGCTTGAATTAACGCCCAATAATCATGTTTACCGTGCATATTGGTACAACCTCTGTGAGGAGAGCAATAAAGAAAATTGTGGGGACACTATTTTTTGAATAGATTTTTAATATATTTAAGTCGGATAGGCTTGAAACCTATTTAGATCGATAGATATTTTCATTCTGAACAATTTTAAACAATATTGTTCAATTCGGCCCCAAGCCGAAAAAATCAAAAAATTACAAATTACCCCATGTTCCAAATTCACCGCTTCCACAATCGCCGCTAAGTCACCTGATGCTTACATTTTGACGCACATATGCCTAAGCGGCCATTTTCGTAGTATTCAGTATTTTAGTACTTTTAGTCGAGTATTTTTAAGCGCTAAGGTGATTTTTGTTCTTGGCGTTTCGCTTGTCAGAGAATTTCAACTGCTTCCACGGATGGACTCTATGGGAAAAGGGTGTCACTGAAAACATCGAATCTTGGAAAAGCCACATCGACGTATTGCCCTATTTTTAAACATCGATGTATCGATAGAGACATTTTATTATACCCTTGCAGAGGGTATTATAATTTCAGTCAGATATTGTAACGCAGTGAAGGAGACATTTCCGACCACGTAAAGTATATATATATTCTTGATCAGCTTACCAATAGCCGAGTCCATCTAGCCATGTCCGTCTGTCCGTTTCTATGCGAACTAGTCTCTCGGTTTTAAAGCTATCGCAATGAAACTTTCCCAAAAGTCTTCTTTTCTATTGTAGGTAGCATATGTCGGATCAACGTGAAAACAGTTTCTTGTTCGGCTCAACAATATCCAAAGTTTTATTTGAAAAATTGTTAAAAATTTCTACAAATTATTCAAAATGCCACCACTGTATATCGTGATAACAAATATAGTCTGAAATACTCTAAAAAAACGGAACAAAGCATTAGAGTTCACTGGTAGAAATAAAAATGTACATTAGCTTTCTTTGATTTTTTATTTTAACTGTAAAATTATAAACTTCGGTTTTGCCGAAGTTAAGCCTTCTCTTGTTTTTGTGTTTCATCTTCTAGTCAAATTCTTTGGGTCCATATCTTTCCACATTTTGTTGAATCCTTTGGGACCACAAACAACGCTCATCAGGGGTATTTTTAATTCGAAATCGATGATGGAAAATGGGAGCTCTATACCATTTTTTTTAAAACTTATTTTGAATGTAATCCCTCATTTTAATACCTTTAGTTTTAAACTTTTGAATTAGATCCACGTTTCTGTGCTTCCATCAGCTCAACGACACCCAGTCCGACGTTTTTCCTGCTTTATTACCCCGAACAAGATTGCCCATAGTGTCTCGTTTTCAGGCATGGTTTTGCAGTATGGCGATCTTCCGGCATAACTTAGTCAGTTAAATTAGGCTGTAAGGTGCCGATCTGGAACATTGTCCGTTCGTAAACCCCATTATCGAGGAGGAAAAAGCCGCTGTGTGCCATATTTGAGCTTATGGAAGCAAAGAACGTGTTCCTCAAGTAAATATTATTATTAGTATAGTGTTATAATGTCTATTCACAGTTTCATGAGAAGATCGACAGCACAAAGTACTGTGCAGCAGAGTTTGGTGACCAGATGGGCGTTTAAGTTAACTTCCAAGGTATTAAAGTTTTACGTTCTTTATTTGATGTTCAAATTGGGACTGATTCTACCTACTCAACACTATCCTGATCTAAGCTGTGGGTTGGGGCAGCGCCGTCGCTGGCGGCTTTATGTTAGCCGCCGTGAACTCTAAGGTCTGACTCCCGACGAAATTGTCACAAAGTTGTCAATGTTGTTGATTAACAATGTTGCAACTATTTCATGGAAAATTATAAAATATTGCATGTGCTTAACTTATAACTTCAGCGATTTTACTGTTCGGCGACCCGGTTTCGGATTTGCAATCAGGAGTTTAGCTGGAAGCTCTGCAAAGCGAGGCACTATGGACTACAGAAGAGGACGACGGGGATGATCATAAGTAAATGCGATAATTGAATAAAAGTTTAAAAAAATAAAGGAATTCAAATGAAGAAAAATACAAATAAATAAAACAAAAAATGGTATGGATTTACCGTTTTCCCCATCATTGGATTAAAAATACCGCTGATAAGCGTGCGTTGTGGTCCCAAAGGACCAAACGAAATGTGACAAGTATGGGCCCAAAGAAGTTTGCCTAAGAGATGAACACAAAAATAAATGTCTCTATCGATAGAATCGATTGCTGGGATTCCAATTTCAAATAAACAAATCAGCTTATTTCGAATTCAATTATAGTTTCGTTTATTTAGCACAGGACAATCAACCACAGCTTATGCGGTTATTCCACTACCATTGTTCGGCTCATTCGATTAGAGCAATTTTTCTCAGCCTATACGATTTTACGTATGCGCGAGCAAGACAGATATATTGGGTTGGCAAGAAAGTCATGTCGTTTTTTTTAGTAAACGTTTTTAATCTAATTTATTTACGACTAATCGAGCAGCAGGGTCACACTTTTTAGTATCGTTTTAAAGCTTAAAGCCTAGTACTTAGTACGACGAAAACTGCTAGCTAAGCATAGGAGTAAAGCGAGAGGCAAATAGGTAGCTAACGCCTTAAGCTGGGACTTTTTCCCACCTCGGTACTCAGTTGAGCTAAAGAAATAGTAAGGAAATGCCAAAAAATACCAGATTTAGCGGTTGAATTCCGATGAACGCCTTTAGCCGCGGCCCAAAGAATAGAAAATTTGATCTTTGGCTGTGTTTGTGCAGAAGCGGTGTGCCAATAACACATTATAAATGGAAGGAAAACCCCGAAAACCAATGGAAAAGTGCCTGTAGGATTTGCGGCAATGCATATCGCCATGCCAACAGCGAATTTAACTCTTGCGACCCAAGTCGGACCAACATTTTGTAATATTTTAAAATTGGCGCCAGTTGATGTTTGCTGTTTGTCAACAAACCCAGTAAGACCATGCTACATGCATTGCGGATGAACTACAAAAACTTCGGCCACACTAAAAGATTAATATTTTTCGACTAGTAAAACTCTTAGCCGAACTGAGTACTAGGCTTTAAGCATAACAGAAGCGTTCATCATGTGTAAATATCCTTTCGCCAGATACATAAGCAGGATAAATATTGTAAATATTGTAGTTATTTTAGTAACAAATAATTTATAAATATATAAAATATAAATATAAATATAAATAAATATATATAAACACATCAGTAAGTACATACATACATACATAATGAACGTATCCTTCACTGCGTTGCACAGTTCTGCAACTTTTCAGAATATATATAAATCACTATGGACGGCAGTCCATGTAGTGACGAAGCGCACCAGGAGAGTGTGCGAAGGCGACTACTATTATATAGCCGCAAAATTGAAAATCTGCTGTGCTAGTCCGATCGTAATGAGTAATACACCAAATGAAAGGTATTGCTAAAACTTAAAGGATTGCATACCAAGTCCTCAAGAAAATCTATTGGTTTGGGAGAGAGAGCGGTGAAAGTGTAAAAGTGAAAATTTAGAAATTTGGACCTGTTGGGGCCGGTGGGGATAAATGGCCCCTTGAAATGTTTTAGTAGTTTTCCTATTGAAAATATTGAAAATACCCGTCGAATGAGGGGTCATATGATAAAATCCGACGCTCCGTTCAAAAGTTATAGCCAAAATAAGATTTTCTTCTTATTCCCAAAATGAAAATTTAATTCTGTTTGTCAGTTTGTCCGCTGGTCCAAAATATGTTTTTTAAGTTCTGAAAATTTGATATGACGTTCATCACAGCGATATAAAAAACTTTTGTTCTACCACTTTTGGAAAAACCCGCTAGTTTAGCGGGAAAACAGCTATAAATAGCTTAAATTCGGAAAGCCGTAACTTCTATACAACTAAAGCTACAGACTTGTGCTGCATCTCGTTTAAAAGGTATTTTTAAATGCTATAAACTTCGGTTTGCTTAGTTTAGCTAATTTCTTGCTTTTAAGTAGTTTTTTTTAGTTGTCTGTGCTTTTTTGTACCTAAACAAATTCTAACAGGTCTGCAATATGCAAAAAAAGCAAACAACTTTTTCTCCCCGTGAGCGATCGAAATGTGAAGGGCATTTACACATGTCGGTCGTTTTTATACCCTTGCAGAGGGTATTATGATTTCAGTCAGAAGTTTGCAACGCAGTGAAGAAGACGTTTCCGACCCCATAAAGTATATATATTCTTGATCAGCATCACTAGACGAGTCGATCTAGCCATGTCCGTCTGTCCGTCCGTTTCTACGCAAACTAGTCTCTCAGTTTTGAAGCTATCGGGTTGAAACTTTCCCAAAAGTCTTCTTTCTATTGCAGTCGGAACCGACATTTGACATTTTACCTTTTTCTCTTAGGAATGTTATTTTTTATATATTTCCGAATTTCGAATTAAATATTTAAAAAATCGGATCACTATATCATATAGCTGCCATAGGAACGGTCGAAAAATTAAATGGAAATTAATAGGAAAAAAATTATAGCTTTGTCCATTTTTATTACATTCCCTTCTACTCTGGGAAATGACTATTTTTAAATATATCCGAATTTCGATTTTAATTTTAAAAAGATCGAACTACTATATCATATAGCTGCCATAGAAACGATCAAAAAACAAGAGAGAACGCTATAGTCGGGTTGGTGTCCCGACTATCTAATACCCGTCACTCAGCTAAAGGGAGTGCGAACGCTGTACTCGGGTTGGTGTCCCGACTATCTATTGGGGCTAAAGGGAGTGCGAGGGAGATAGATATATGAACAATTTTGATTGCGTATAACTTTTTAATGAATGGTCCGATTTGAAAAATGTCTTCTACATTTCGATAGGTATTGATAAACACAATAAAACTGCATTTTTACTTTTCCGAAATATTGAAATTTTTAAAATCGTATATAAGCGATTGTGGGCGTTAGAGGGGGCGTGGCACCCTTTTGAAACAAACTTGCGCTGCGTAGGAACTCCTAGAATCTGCATGCAAAACGCCAATCTTCTAGCTTTTATAGTTTCCGAGATCTCAGCGTTCATACAGACAGACAGACGGACAGACAGACAGACGGACAGACAGACGGACAGACGGACATGGCTAGATCGACTCGGCTAGTGATCCTGATCAAGAATATATATACTTTATAGGGTCGGAAACGTTTCCTTCTAGCTGTTACATACTTTTGCACGAATACAATATACCCTTTTACTCTACGAGTAACGGGTATAATTAATGTGAAATAATAGGAAATTTAACATTTTTGCGATTTGTAAATTAATAGAATGATCTGCAAGGGTATATAAGCTTCGGCTTGCCGAAGCTAGCTTCCTTTCTTGTTTTAATTGTTGCCGAATGCTCTTCTGTCGTCATTACATTTCTTAAACCGAATTTTCTAAAAATAACTTAAGCCCCTCCATTTACCTATAAAAGGTATGCAATTTCAAGCTAACTATTTTTAGTAGTTTAGTGGTCAAGTCAATTTTACTAATCAAATTTACCAAATAATTATATAACAAACAAACCAAAATAATTATTTTTCCATAATATTTTCTGACCCAATAGACATTATATACATATTTCCTACTCTAACAAAAGGTTAAAAATGTTCCTAATTTTAAAATTATTGCAAAGGGTATAATGATTTCAGTCAGAAGTTTGCAACATAGTCAAGCTTATGGGAAGGATAGGAAAAAACAATTATACCTTCGGGGGAAGCTATATAATCTCTAAATCAATATTTGTCTTTATCAAAAAATTGGTCAGTAGCAAATTCCACCCAGATCGGATTGACCTAAAAATCTAGAAAAATCAAATTAATTCGGAAATAATTAGGCGCAGAGTGTGACGTAAAAATTAAAACAAACAAGAAAGGAAGCTAGCTTCGGCCAGCCGAAGCTTATATACCCTTGCAGATAAAAGAAATACCTTTTTAAGTTGTCAGAAATCAAAACGCCTACTTCCTGCAAAGTTACAATGAATTTTCTAATATTTGTTTGATTATTCGTATGGGAGCCTTAAGATATAGTGGTCCGATCCGGCTCGCTCCGACATATGTACTACCTGCAATAGAAAGAAGACTTTTGGGAAAGTTTCATTGCGATAGCTTTAAAACTGAAAGACTAGTTCGCATAGAAACGGACAGACAGACAGACGGTCAGACGGACATGGCTAGATGGACTCGGCTATTGGTGCTGATCAAGAATATATATACTTTATGTGGTCGGAAACGTCTCCTTCACTGCGTTACAATATCTGACTGAAATTATAATACCCTCTGCAAGGGTATAAAAACGACCCCAAAGTGCCCCAAAAAATGATTTGTTTTCTTTTAATTCTTTCTTTTGCCATTTCTCTGTTATAAATGTTGTTAAAATGGTTTTAAAATGTTATGTTCATAATCTTATGGCATACCCGCAATTAACAGCATTTTCATATACATTTGTTCTGCTGGCGCACTTTCCATTAAGTCGTAAATGTGTGTGTGTCGCATTGTAAGTGTGACCGCGCAAGGGGAAAAACGAGAATACCACTGTTTATTTAAAATTCGCGGTTAAAAAATCGATTATATCGCAAATCTTTTCTTTTGAGCCTTTTTTTAGCATATATGTTAACGTTAAATTTTAAAATATCGGTAGCCTTACAGAAATTCCATTAAGCTGAATTTTACTGTCGAAATTTTCCTTAAAATTGCTTTTGTTTTTAAAATGCAAAAGCCTTATCAGCAAACTATTTATTAGTTTTCAAATGTTGAGTTATCGACAAACTTTGGATTTGTAAAAAACAAAAACCAACAATGATTCGCTCTGCTATGTACACACACACGCACAAAATATATTTATCCAAAAAATGCGTATTTAACACACACAGCCATTAGATACATATATGCGTGTGTACGTTTATGTGTGTGCATTGCAGCTGACTAAGGAATTGAGATTCGCTCAAATTCAAATTCAATATAATACTGATATCCTTTTGCTAACAGAATATTTTATTTCCTCAACAGATTTAAGACATTTTGTAACCGATTTTTGTGAACTAAAACTCAAATCGCATTGATAATATTAAAAAAACATTAAATATTCAAACCAATTATCTAGCTCTTTATTACACCTCATATTGTTTAAACAAATGCAAATGTTTAAACAATTTGATTCACGGCTTCCCCGCCCACCTGTCTTCCCTATTATTAATATAATTCTAATCAAGGTGAAAAATAAATGAAAATAGAAATAGTGAAACAAAATATCAATGGTAAAATGCAGTAACATCGAATTGAGTTTCTTGATTCCTTTTCTGAAATTAGTCAAATACATAAAGCAAAACATTGCTCCGCATAAATATTTGATTCCCTTATAAGAGTTGTCTACTGTGGATACCTTCCAAAAATCCCCCGGTAGCAAATTCGCCAAGAGTATTTGGTTTGTATTTACCTTTTTGTTACCCATGTGCATAAAATGACCTTTGCTACATTCTTAGGTAACTAATTAATTATCAAGAAATAACATCTTTACAAAGAGTAAACATTACTCAGTTTAAATAGTTTAAAAATTGAATCTTTAAAAAACAAAAAATACAGAGGCAATTAACAAAGGAGAAAAGGTAGAACGAGGTAGCATGGCCAAGATCAACAGGTTTTGTTTTGAAGGACCGATGAAATAAAATCCACCCTAAAATTATCCTTACTTTGGCATTCTATTCAAAAATGTCCACTTAAAGCGATACTATTGCTTCAATTTTTTTAAATTAGAATTGGAGACAGTAATTTTTTCAACTGTCAAAGGATAATCATCCCATCACATTTTGAAGCGTTTGTAACATTTCAAGGCGAACTCACATTAAAAATATTCCCTCAAATTTCTTAAATCTTGTTAAAATATACCAAATTTAAGTATCGACATATGTATACTAAGAACACAATGTACTCATCCCCAATCGATTGTTTTTCCATCTCTAAGTCTGTTGCCGCAAGCGCGTGTGTCGCGCGTACTACTAAATAAAGTACACATTAGAGCCCTGCACGAGTATACTCGTAAACAGCTCTGAGCTAGAGTTTGTTTGTTTGTTTGTGACTTTCGAGTCATAGGTCATGGGATTATCGAGTAAGCAAGTAACAGCTCCAAACAAGCTCAGGTTCCTAACGGATACCTTTAAAACAGATCAGTTCAAACAGCTCACAACAACAAAACAAACAAGTCAAACAGCTCAGATTACTCGGACAGCTCGAACAGCCCGAACAGCTCACAGGGTCTAGTGTCAAATATTTCCGAGCGAGTTCGTAATTATTGTTTCTTTATATAGTGCAATCGAAAAAACCATTCACAAAGTCGGATTCAAAATCCAGTGATCTACTAGAGTTGGTACACTCAGACGTTTGTGGGCCAATGCGGGTCAAGTCGCACGGAAGTTCCAGATACTTCGTAACATTCATCGACGATAAAACTAGGTGGTGCGAAATATATTTTCCAAAACAAAAAGGCGAAGTCATTGAAAAGTTCAAGGAGTACATGCACCTCGTCGAAAATCAAACTGGCAGAAAAATCAAAACGCTGCGTACAGACAATGGTAAGGAATACGTTAATAACGAGTTTCCATATTTCTCAAGGAAAAAGGGCATTAAGCATGAACTTACAAATGACTACACTCCGGAACAAAATGGAGTTGCCGAACGCAAAAACCGAACTCTAATTGAGATGGGTCGGTGCATGATGCTTCAGAGCGGATTACCTCCAAGTTTCTGGGCAGAATCAGAAACAGAGTCCCATCCCGGAGCCTAAATAGCGAAATACCGTACAACCTGTGGACTGGAAAGAAACCAATACTCACATACCTAAAAGTATTTGGCACCGTAGCATATATGTTGGACAAGCAACCAGGAAGAGGTAAATTTCACCCAAAAAGCAAGAAATGTATATTTATAGGGTATGAACCGCAAACAAAAGGATATCGACTTTGGTGTCCAGCTGAAAGGAAGACTTACAAAAGCCGAGATGTCAGGTTCCTTGACCAATTTGAAGAAGAGAACCAATATGAGGATTTTGTTGACCAAGAAGATGTTGAAAAGCAAAAAATCGAAATAAATCTTTTGCAAGTTCCACCTACAGCAGAACCAGAATCCTCACCCAAATTGGAAAACAAACTAGAAGTCCCAGAAATGGCGGTGCCCAGATCGGAAACTCCCACAGCTCGCACGCAGCTACCAGCAATAGGCACAACCCCAAAGAGAGGACGAGGTCGCCCCAGGAAACTATGGAAGAGAATGCTCCAGATGACGTCCTGGAAGAAAACAGCGCATTTCTCAGTGAGCAGAGTGACCCAAAAGATGCAACAGAGGCACTATCTTGCCCGGATAGTGAGGAATGGAAGGCAGCCATGCTTCAAGAATACCGTGCTCTGGACAAGAACGAGACGTGGACTCTGGTAGATCGACCTACAAGCGCGGAAATCATCAAGACCAAATGGGTTCTGCGTACAAAACGACACGCTAACGGTCAAATCGAAAGGCGAAAGGCAAGACTTGTCGCCAAAGGATTAGCGCAGACACCTGGTGTAAGCTACGGCGAAACTTTCGCGCCCGTGGCATTCCATTCGAATGCTCATGGCCCTATCAGTTGAGCTCGGAATGCAAATCCAACAGTTGGATTTTATCAGCGCATACCTCAACGGCGAAATAACCGAAGATGTCTACTTAATACCAAAGGAATTTGAAGCGATTCTAAGTATCGACGACCTCAAAAAGTATGCTTCAAATAAAGTCTGCAAAATACGCAAGGCGCTGTATGGCCTTAAACAGTCCGGAAGGCAATGGTATCGAAAGCTTGACGAAAAGCTACAGAGTTTGGGACTGCAGCCGCTAAGTTCTGATCCTTGTGTGTACGTCATAAATAAGAACGACATCCTTGTTATCGTATTAATTTACGTAGATGACTTAATGGTGGCATCGACTGACGAAAGGGCACTTACGGCATTAAAATCAGAACTTGCAGGCATGTTTGATATGAAGAACCTTGAGAAGCACGAAATCAAAATGCATCAGCAGTGTTATGCAAATGAGGTCATCAAACGGTTTGGCATGGAAAACTCCAATACAGTGTCAACACCATTGGCCGCAAATGAGAAATTAACGTCGAGTGATAAAGAAGGATCTCCTGAAACCAAGGACCTACCGTATCAAAGTCTTATAGGCTCATTGATGTATCTGGCAGTATGCACTAGGCCAGATATTTCTCATGCAGTAAGTTTACTAAGCCAATTTAACAGTAACTTTACTCAACAGCATTGGACAGCAGCAAAGAGGGTCCTCCGGTATCTCAAGGCAAGTGAGAAAAGTGGACTCACATTCAAGAAGACAGGCAAGAATCTTGTTGGCTATGCGGATGCCGATTGGGGATCAAACATCGACGACAGACGATCATACACAGGCTTTGCATTTATATTTGCAAACGCAGCGGAGTCCAGGAAACAACGCCAGTGGCACTCTCAACGACCGAAGCCGAATACATGGCCATATCCGATGCTGCGAAGGAATCCGTTAATCTAAAGTTGTTCCTGAAGGAAACTTTGGGTACGCAGGACGTTGTCGTGATCTTCAACGATAATCAAGGCGCAGGTGACCTGACACGTATTCCAGTATTCCACAACCGTACAAAGCATGTGGACATTCGTCATCACTTCATAAGAGAGCTGGTTGAAAACAATGAAGTCATCGTAGAATACATCCCGACTGAGAAGATGCGTGCTGATGTATTGACAAAAGGTTTATCTACCTCGAAACACAACGAATGTATAATTGGTTTGGGTATGACTACTAAGTAAAATATGAAATTGTTCAACATAAATTTGAGGGGAAGTGTTAAAATATACCAAATTTAAGTATCGACATATACTAAGAACACATTGTACTCATCCCCAATCGATTGTTTTTCCATCTCTAAGTCTGTTGCTGCAAGCGCGTGTGTCGCGCGTACTACTAAATAAAGTACACATATTATTACTCTCAAATCCCTCGTTTAACAACAAATCTTAACCAAAAGTATTATTTTGGTTGTTGGAAAACTATGTTAGCAATTTTTTGTTGCATACAACAAATACAAACAAGTTTGTATTCTAGATTTAAACGCTAATTGATTTGGAATTGAAATACGAACTTAACGCGGCGTGATAACCCATATTTTGGCAGTTTGTTTTGGACAAAGTACTGCTTTGAAATAAATATTTTTGTACTTTTCATTCATACAAAAAAAAATTATAAATTTATCTGGCTAAGAGCAGCAACGGTCAAAACTCCCCGAAATTGAAAAAGAGTTTAATATTTTAAAAAATTGATTCGTATCTTATCAATTTTTTTCTCAAAAAATGTTTTGTAGAATAATGTTTTAAGGCTTTAATGGCAATGGATTGGGAATTTAATTACATGCTCAACGCAGTATAACATTCTATATTTAAAGAATATGTTTTGAACAAAGTACTAATGTTTTGAACTAAATTAGTGTAAGGATTTGTGTCGAAAAAAGAATTTGTTTCTATTTTGTCCATTTGTTAACTTATGTCAACAATACAAAAGAATTTTAGGAAGATTTAAAAAAACACATACGGTTTTTTTTCAAGTTTTTGTATTTAGTTTTCATGGGGCAAAATACTGTTGTTTTTACGGATATTAAGGAAAAAAGTTTTGATAAAATCTTTTCTCTGCTTGAAGACTAAAAATAAGGAAGGTTTTAATTTTAAAATAAGTAGTAAAGATAAATTTATGCTTTATTTTCAATTTTAATTTCCGCAGGCGAACCTGCGGGCTACCGACCCTGCTAGTGTATACAAATATATGTATATATTCATGGCTGTCATTTCTTACGGTAGCTTAATTTTCAAAAATAAATCCAAATAAAATAAATATATATCTATAAACGAAACCAGCTATAATTTTGTTTGTATAGTAAATCTAAATGTAAGAAATTGGAATTTGAAATTGAATCTGCAAGGGTATATAGACATGGGTACGGCTGGCCAAAGCTAGCTTCCTTTCTTGTTTTTATTGGGTTCAGGAAATACATTTTTGGAGCGGCACTAGGAAATATAAAACAAAAATATATTAAATTACCAAAAATCTAAAGTCAAATTTAGATATAATTTTAAATTGTATTAAAATGTAGTGCCGATTATTATAAAATTATTTTATTTATTATTTATTTATTTTTTTCAGAAACAAACCATTAAATATATCAAAGGCCATAGAAGCCGCTTTAGAAGAAGGAGTAATAGGAACGTCAGGTCATTTATCCTATAATGAATATGAAGGTATTTTTACATTTATATGTAAAAATATTTGTGCTGCCAACAGAGCTAGTTTTCTACATAAGAATGCTCCAAAAAAATGGCAGAAAAAAATTCTCTAGAGCTACAAGAGAGTTCTGAAAAACTTTAATTTAAATGAAAAAACTTTATTGAAAGAGAAGGCTGAGGAATCATTAGTTGAACTATCAGATGTTCCCCTCCCAAATTCTAAGTCCTGTGAAGACGAACTAGGATTAGAAATTGATCCTTATATTTCTTTGAGCTCTTCAATTCCCAATCCTGTAGATGAAAGTCATATCGAAGCTACCTTAAAATGTCTTCGAAAGACTTGTCGGATTGGGAATTTAAGTTTAAATATTGACGTGGAAATGGTAAATTTCAATCCCAATCGGGATCGCTTACCAGAGCCTTGTGAAATTTTATTTGGTGAAATGCAAATTCAGGAATTTCAAGAAACAGTTCTTAAATGCTGCACAAAGTTCACGGAGAAGCAGAGTATTGAGCACGTTATAAGAGAAAATTTCTTTTCTGTCAATAATGCTTGCTCGATAAATTTTAAGTCTATTCGGCTTAATAAGGGTTCTTATACTGCTTATGGATATTGCAAAGATCCATCTTGCCACTTCTTTAAGTTTCAGGGATCGTATAATGGAAATGTTAAAATTTATTCAAATAGAATTAAGTTACAACATTCCATAAATAGTAAACAAATTACTCAGTGCAGGGCTATACATCGATTTATGGCTAAAAAAGATATTAAAGGCATGACTGCTTTGAATTTAGAAATAAATTGGTCAATAATGCCAACGCAAACAGGGCTCTAATTGGTAACGATCAAATGATCAATAAACATTTATCGTACTACCGAAATTTTATATCAGAGGAGAATGGTAAAGACGATTTTGAGAAAGATCCTTTTAAAGACGCCTTTGATATGAAATGCCATAACTTTGCACGCTTTATACAGTTTTTATCGACAAAGCTGGAAGTGTACTTATGGAACAAAGAGCACATAATTCTCCTCTTGAGTAAAATCAAGAAGGACACGTTACATATGGATGCTACCGGGTGCGTAATGCAATCAATAAAATTTGTGAAGAAAAGAATTCTTCTCTACTCATTGGTTGCACATATTCCCGAGCACAAAACGGTGTTTCATGTGGCTCATGCTATTTTATCAAATCACGGCGCCTATGATATTGGTCGCTTTTTAAGTGAATTAAATAAGTTTTGTAAAGCTAATAAAATCAAGCGTCCAATATGCAAACGCATCATAACGGATGTTAGTTTTGCTATGATACGAGCAATATTAAAAGAATTTAACGGCTTGGATATTGTCGAATACAATCGAATGTGCTATGGCTACTTATACGGCCAACATCGTATGTTTCCATTTGTATGCGTTCAATTTTGTACAAGTCATTATGCTAAAATAATGTGTGCCGATATCGACAAAACTGTTGGATTGGCAAACATTGAATTGCGTGATTTTATTAGAAATGCCCTCGGGCTGGCCTATAATATTATTAATATTAAGGATTTGGAGGAATGGTTTTGCAACGTAACCACCATTCTTTTATCTCCTTTTATAAATAATAAAGTTGTAGACGCTATATCTTATTTGTCCGGAGGTAGCTCAGCAACTTTTGATTTGAGCCAGTACGAACAATTTGATAAGCCCGAAATGAAAATTCAAGATGAATCTCTGAAATCAATAGCGGATAGGAGTGAATTTAAGCTACTATTCAATTGTTAAGCTGAGGAAATTTCGAAAACAATTTCAATGCAGACAAAAACTGACCAAAAAAATATTTATTTCCATCCAAAAATGGTTGAAGTTTTTTGGGAAAGTATATAGTCTTTGCTCCATTTTGGACCAATGTTATTGGCATTTATATTGATGATAGCTAGACCTCGGATTTTGCATATTTGTCCATTTTTGCTCCGATTTTTACCAAAATATGTAGGTAGGTCTCATATTTTTTAAGTATAATAAATTCAAGTGCATATCGGAAATATGCAAAATATATGCAAAAAATATGCAAAAATGTATGCATAAAATATGCAAAATATGCAATATATGTATATGCAAAATATATGCAAAATATGCAAAATATATGAAAGCAAAGTTGTTTAAAATATTTAAGTGCACTCGATAAATATTGTAGTTTAAGCAATATAAAACAATATTTTTCGGCCTTAAATCAATCGCCAAAGAGAATCTTGTCAAGTGAAGTGAACCAAGTGAAATAGTTAAAATGCCGAAATCGCAAAAATTGAAGAACAATTTGATCAAAAAATGGTTTGATAGCATTCCCGAAAAGTGCTTCAAAATAGATGGTAACGAGATAATCTGTACTATTTGTGATAAAAAGGTAACTTTTTTTTCCAAATTAAGCCCGTTTTAATAATGGTTTTATTATTTTAGATTTCGTTCCAAAAAAATTTCAATTGCAGCAGCACTTAGCTACTTCACAACGATAATGCAACTTCCAGCAACAATATCGATAAAGTATTCAAAAAGGATTTATGCACAGCTTTGGTTGCGGCTAACATACCATGGAATGTGCTCAGTAATATTACGTTTAAAAACTTCTTGAATAAGTACACTGGGCAACATATCCCAGATGAAAGTACGCCGAGAAAAAATTATTTGGATGTTTGTTACGAAGAATCCATTCGAAAAATTCGGGATAGTATTAAAGATGAAAGCATCTGGATTTCTGTGGACGAAACGACGGACAAGCAAGGCCGATATGTGGCAAATTTGATCGTTGGAGCATTAAGCGAAAATGAATCTAAGCATTCGTTTGTGTTGTCGTGCAAGCAGTTAAAAGAAGTAAATCATGGAACAGTATCCCGATTTGTAAATGATAGTATTCGCATTTTGTGGCCAAAAGGGAACGAGAACAAAGTTTTGTTACTTTTGCTGCAGCTTACATGATAAAAGCTGGTAAAAATTTAAAAGTTTTTTATCCAAATCTTATACATATAACTTGTTTGGCACACGGTCTAAATTTAATTGCTGAAAGAGTTAGAACATCATTTCCAGTCGCAAATTCGTTTATATCATGTGTAAAAAAAATTTTCGTAAAAGCTCCGCTTAGAGTCCAACGATATAAGCAAATATTAAATATGGAGTTACCACCAGAACCAATAATTACCAGATGGGGTACGTGGTTAAAGGCAGCATCATTTTATGCAGATAATATATTAATTTCCATTTAATTTTTCGACCGTTCCTATGGCAGCTATATGATATAGTGATCCGATTTTTTAAATATTTAATTCGAAACTCAGAAATATATAAAAAATAATATTCCCAAGATTAGAAGGTAATACTTCAAAAAACACCGAAGCTAGAATTTTTTTAACGATTTTTTTCCGATCCTTCCTATGGGAGCTATAGGATATAGTTGTCCGATCCGGTCGGTTCGGACTTATATGCTACCTGCAATAGTAAGAAGACTTTTGGGAAAGTTTCATCCCGATAGCTTAAAAACTGAGAGACTAGTTTGCGTAGAAACAGACAGACGGACAGACGGACAGACGGACAGACAGACAGACGGACAGACGGACAGACAGACATGGCTAGATCGACTCGTCTAGTGATGCTGATCAAGAACATATGTATATACTTTATGGGGTCGGAAACGTCTCCTTCACTGCGTTGCAAACTTCTGACTGAAATCATAATACCCTCTGCAAGGGTATAAAAATTATATCTTTGTTGATTTTTATTACATTCTCTTCTACTCTTGGATATGACTATTTTTAAATATTTCCGAATTTCGATTTTAATTTTAAAAAGATCGAACTACTATATCATTTAGCTGCCATAGAAACGATCGAAAAATTAATGTGAAATAATAGGAAATTTAACATTTTTGCGATTTGTAAATTAATAGAATGATCTGCAAGGGTATATATAGCTTCCTTTCTTGTTTTAATTTAGGTTCTTGACACGCTGAACCCAGAAGATGGCGAATCCATAAAGCTGGCAAAAGAACTGCTGAAAAATTCAACGTTACGTCGAGATTTTATTTATATAAAATCAAATTTTAACAGATTAAGAGAAATAATTACGTCCCTGGAAGCAAAGGGCTTACTCTTATTTTCTTCAATGAATCTTGTCAAGGAAGCAGAAAACATAATAGATAATATATCTGGTGACCTCGGAATGGACTTAAAACATAAATTTGAAGCAATTTTAAAGAGAAATCCCGACTATAATATAATTTTAAAAATTTACAATATATTAAGTCTCAATTGTAAAGATGTTACTGGACTGGAACCCGTCGCTAGTGAAAATATTAGTAAATATAAATTTGCACCAATTACTTCATGCGACGTAGAAAGAAGCTTTTCGGCATACAAAATGGTTTTTGGAGAAAAACGTCAAAGTTTCTTAATTAATAATTTAGAGAAAATGCTGGTTATATATTGCAATACCAATTATCTTGAATAATATATAAATCATCTATAATTATAAATTTTAGTGTTATTTCTTTATTGGTTAATCACATTTGCATATTTTGCATATTTTGCATATATTTTATATATTTGCATATTTTGCATATATTTTGCATATTTTATGCATATGCATTTTATGGAAATATGCAAAAAAATAAAATATGCCATTCATTTTAAACTATATTTTTATTGAAACGAACTTTGGTGTTTTCGGAATTGATCTATCTTTATCCTATAAAAATATGCTAATATGCAAAATCCGAGGTCCAATGATAGCAATAAAAGGCCCAGCAATGGTCCAATCGAGTCATTTTTTAAGATATTGAACCGCAGTGTCGTTATATATATAAATATAAATATATATATATGCAATATAAATCCGTGTAAATAACATTTATCCTGCTTATGTATCTGGCGAAAGGATACTTACACATGATGAACGCTTCTGTTATGCTTAACACAATTAAATTAGCTGCTTAGTTTGCCTTGCTAAGTTTGTTGTTTTTCCTTGCAGCGCCGTCATTCCAAAGTAACGGGGAAATCGTTTGACAGGGTGGCAACTCCTTCTTGTACACAAGGGCTGGAGAAGAAATAATTAATATATTTTACAGAAACTCTTAAAATCGGAATCTCTATTAAGCTACCAAACCGATTTTAATAAATGATACATCAAATTTATCAGGCGAGCAAGTATAATATAAAATATATATATATAAAAGGCATGTCTGTATTTCGTTGAAAATATTATATAACATAATTTCGTTTTTATAGTTTATGGCGCCAAGATGTTGCAAGTACGCGAGGGGCCCCTCCTACAAATGTACCAGGGCTGGAGAAGAAACAATTAATAAATTCTACTGAAACTCTTAAAATCGGAATTTCTATTAAACCACCGAACTGATTTGAATAAATAATACATCATCGCCTACGACGAAGCTGACAATGTTCTGAAAGTAAAATAAGTATGTTATTAATCTATAATTAATAGGGATTAGTAGGTTTTTAATACTTACGCATTTAATTAGGGCCACACGCGATTTCATGTTTAAGTTGGTGCTTGGTTCCGTTGAATGAAAGTTGAAGTAAAGTTCCCGCGAATCGGGAGTGATGCCACACTTTCAGCTTGCCTTTATCAAAGTATCGATATAAAATATCGATATAATGTGTTCTTAGTTACAAATTTGGAACAAATGGGATGCCGACAACGCGCTATGCGTTTTTCTCAAAAACTGAGGCGTGGAACAGGGTCTTTCTGGTTCCAATTTTGGAACAAATGAGATGGTGACTACGCGCTATGCGTTTTTCTCAAAAACTGACGGCTATTTGTAACCCGTACTGCATTAGTTAATTTTTGAAATTAATTTCCTTTCCACTGATGTACCGTGCATTTTGGTACAACGTCTGTGAAAGTCAATTTAATTGAAAATAGAGTTAGCGTCGAATCAGATTTTTTCCCATAAGGTTAGTGTCATGAATACATTTTTTACATAGTGGTTCATGTCTTGGAACTTACTGGTTCAAATTTGAATTTGGCGGCACTTCCTTTAACATATTTTCTTCCCCCACTGTAAAACGATTTTCTCAAAAACTGACGGCTTTATCTTTATGGTTTTTTCACTGAACTTGCTTTGGGCGATCCACAATCTGCCAATATACCGTGCATGTTGGTACAACGTCTGAGAGTGGAGCCCTGTTCAGTTTAATATTTGCCCCCTTTTTTGTATGGGGAAAATCCGAGGTGCATTCACTGTTAGGCGATTTTCTCAAAAACTGACGGCTTTAGCTTAATGATACTTTCTGACAAGAAGCTTGAATTAACGCCCAATAATCATGTTTACCGTGCATATTGGTACAACCTCTGTGAGGGGAGCAATAAAGAAAATTGTGGGGACTCGATTTTTTGAATAGATTTTTATTATATTTCTAGAAGTCGGATAGGCTTGAAACCTATTTAGATCGATAGATATTTTCATTCTGAACAATTTTGAACAATATTGTTCAATTCGGCCCCCAGAAGCCGAAAAAATCAAAAAATTAAAAATTGGCCCCATGTTCCCAATTCCACCGTTCCACAATCGCCGCTAAGTCACCGACGCTAATTTGACGCACATGCCTAAGCGGCCATTTTCAGTATTCAGTATTTTAGTACTTTTAGTCAGTATTTTTAAGCGCTAAGGTGATTTTTGTTCTTGGCGTTTCGCTTGTCAAGAATTTCAACTGCTTCCCACGGATGGACTCTATGGGAAAAGGGTGTCACTGAAAACATCGAATCTGGAAAAGACACATCGACGTATTGTCCTATTTTTAAAACATCGATGCTATCGATAGAGACATTTATTATACCCTTGCAGAGGGTATTATAATTTAAGTCAGATATTGTAACGCAGTGAAGGAGACATTTCCGACCACGTAAAGTATATATATATTCTTGATCAGCACCAATAGCCGAGTCCATCTAGCCATGTCCGTCTGTCCGTTTCTATGCGAACTAGTCTCTCAGTTTTAAAGCTATCGCAATGAAACTTTCCCAAAAGTCTTCTTTCTATTGCAGGTAGTACATATGTCGGAGCGAGCCGGATCGGACCACTATATCTTAAGGCTCCCATAGGAATAGTAAGATTTTTTTATTTTAAATTTTATGTAGGCGTGGTGATTTTGAACAATTAGAAATCATGACAACCAAAACGTATTCAGTTCAGTTGAGTTCAAAGTGTTCATGTGTTCAGTTCAGTGCTCAGAGCTAAGTTCAAAGCTATTAATAATAATAAATAATAAAAAAGTTTTCGGTTCAGCTTAACGCTAAAACAGATCAACGTGAAAACAGTTTCTTGTTCGGCTCAACAATATCAAAAGTTTTATTTGAAAAATTGTTAAAAATTTCTACAAATTATTCAAAATGCCGCCACTGTATATCGTTAACAATTAGCGCCTTGAAATACTCTAAAGAAAACGGAACAAAGCGTTAAGTTCACTGTTAAAAATAAAAATGTACATTGCTTTCTTTGATTTTTTATTTTAACTGCAAGGGTATATAAACTTCGGCTTGCCGAAGTTAGCTTCCTTTCTTGTTTTTGTGTTCATCTCTAGTCAAAATTCTTTGGGCCCATACTTTTCACATTTCGTTTGGTCCTTTGGGACCACAACACGCTCATCAGCGGTATTTTTAATCCAATGATGTGGGAAATGGGAGCTCTATACCATTTTTTTTTAAATTTATTTTGAATGTAATCCCTCATTTTAATACCTTTAGTTTTAAACTTTTGAATTAGTCCACGTTCTGTGCTTCCATCAGCTCAACGACACCCAGTCCGACGTTTTTTCCTGCTTTATTACCCCGAAAAAGATTGCCCATAGCGTCTGTTTTCAGGCATGGTTTTGCAGTATGGCGATCTTCTGGCATAACTTAGTCAGTTAAATTAGGCTGTAAGGTGCCGATCTGGAACATTGTCCCTTCGTAAACCCCATTATCGAGGAGGAAAAGCCGCTGTGTGCCATATTTGAGCTTATGGAAGCAAAGAAAGTGTTCCTCAAGTAAATATTATTATTAGTATAGTGTTATAATGTCTATTCACAGTTTCATGAGAAGATCGACAGCACAAAGTACTGTGCGCAGAGTTTGGTGACCAGATGGGCGTATAAGTTAACTTCCAAGGTATTAAAAGTTTTGCGTTCTTTATTTGATGTTCAAATTGGGACTGATTCTACTCTACTTAACACTATCCTGATCTAAGCTGTGGGTTGGGGCAGCGCCGTCGCTGGCGGCGGCGTTGATATCGGCAGCGGCGTTGATGTCGGCAGAGGCAACGTTCATATCGGCAGAGCTGAATTGCGGTGGCGGCAGAATTCTGGCTGAGCTGCAAGATCGGCAGAATTGGTATTTATGGATTTGCGTTGTGGCAACTGACCGGATGCTCGTGTTTATGTTGTTGAACTCTAAGGTCTGACTCCCGACGAAATTGTCACAAAGTTGCAATGTTGTTGATTAACAATGTTGCAATATTTCATGGAAAATTATATAAAATATTGCTGTGCTTAACTTATAAGTTCAGCGATTTTATGTTCGGCGACCCGGTTTCGGATTTGCAATCAGGAGTTTAGCTGGAAGCTCTGCAAGCGAGGCACTATGGACTACAGAAGAGGACGACGGGGATGATCATAAATGCGATAATTGAATAAAAGTTTAAAAATAAAGGAATTCAAATGAAGAAATACAAATAAATAAAACAAAAAATGGTATGGATCTACCGTTTTCCCCATCATTGGATTAAAAATACCGCTGATAAGCGTGTTGTGGTCCCAAAGGACCAAACGAAATGTGACAAGTATGGGCCCAAAGAAGTTTGCCTAGAGATGAACACAAAAATAAATGTCTCTATCGATAGCATCGATTGCTGGGATTCCAATTTCAAATAAACAAATCAGCGTATTTCGAATTCAATTATAGTTTCGTTTATTTAGCACAGGACAATCAACCACAGCTTATGCGGTTATTCCACTACATTGTTCGGCTCATTCATTAGAGCAATTTTTTCTCAGCCTATACGATTTTACGTATGCGCGAGCAAGACAGATATATTGGGTTGGCAAGAAAGTCATGTCGTTTTTTTTAGTAAACGTTTTTAATCTAATTTATTTACGACTAATCGAGCAGCAGGGTCACACTTTTTAGTATCGTTTTAAAGCTTAA
>JBAMCF010000708.1:0-10458 GCA_037075285.1 Drosophila lutescens | reverse complement strand
TCACACCATTTTTGAGAAAATTTGACTTTTACTCAGGAGCACCCAATTATCATGGAAAACTAGAAACAAAAACAAGGGTTGGTGTCCCGACTATCTAATACCCGTCACTCAGCTAAAGGGAGTGCGAACGCTGTACTCGGGTTGGTGTCCCGACTATCTATTGGGGCTAAAGGGAGTGCGAGGGAGATAGATATATAAACAATTTTGATTGCGTATAACTTTTTAATGAATGGTCCGATTTGAAAAATGTCTTCTACATTTCGATAGGTATTAATAAACACTATAAAATTGCGTTTATATATTTTTAAAATCTTAAAAGATGTGGCCTTCAGACACATTTGAAAATCGTTTATGGCGATTGTGGGCGTTGGGGGGGCGTAGCACCTCGATGAAACAAACTTGCGCTGCGTAGGAAGCCCAAGAATATTGTGTGAAATCTCAACCTTCTAGCTTTTATAGTTTCCGAGATCTCAGCGTTCATACGGACAGACGGACATGGCTAGATCGACTCGGCTAGTGATCCTGATCAAGAATATATATACTTTATGGGGTCGGAAACGCTTCCTTCTAGCTGTTACATACTTTTGCACGAATTATACCCTTTTACTCTACGAGTAACGGGTATAATCAAAACATATCCAAATATACAAATGTACATACGTATTTGGTCAAAGTTCGAATCTTAAGATTAACAATTAACTTGGAAACATTTTGGCTTTGCTTACAGAATTTGTAGTAATTTTTTATTTTCTTCCTTGGTGGAAATAAAATAAGGCTCTTACTTCTGCTACAAAATGAAAAATATTTTTTGAAAAATAAAACCTAAGCATTTGATCCACAGGACTGACTATTGATCTAAAGTCATATTGATCGGAACAGCAGTTTAAGTTTTTAAAATCCAAAACAAATTTGAACTTAAATTGCCCCTTTCCCCTCCCTATCACGCACATCACTTCCCCACCCCTCGTCAGTTTTCTTGGCTGTTGCTCTCTCGGCCGTCGCTCTCTTGGCATCCGCTCTCTGGGTTTCGCTCTCTCGGCAGGCTCCCACAAAATGCAACGCAATAACTTAGAAAATATAAATAAATTCGTTAAAAATACTTAAAAAAATGTTAAAAACTTGAAAAATAAAACTTAAGCATTTGGGCCATAGAATAACTAATGATCCAAAAATCATCTTGATCGGAGCAGCGGTTTAGATTTTTAAAATCGAAAAGTTATTTTTAAATTTAGGATCGCGCTGACAGTCTAGGTTGTCACCTGGAAGCTGCCTAGTTGCCACCTTGCCTTACGCCTGGTGTAAACGAACGTTCCACCCTGGCCTCACCCGCTAGCTCGTTCGGGACGTTTCCGTGTAGCTCGATGTCCGATGCTCTGCTCCGGGATGCGCGGGTCGTGATGCTGGACGTAGCGTGGCTTCTGGTACTTGGGGTTACGGACACGCCAGTCCCGGGCTCGTAAAACCGTGGGTCTTTCTAGGACAGCGCCTTGAACTGACAAACGGTCTGTTATCTCTAGGACAGCGCCTTGAGATCACGACTGGCCTATTCTCTCTAGGACAGCGCCTTGAGATAATAACCGGACTACGGCTTCCCCTTTCTGGCTGGTCTCACCGGGACCTGTTCGATTTTCACTTGACGGACTGGGCTGACGCCGGGACCCGTCAAACTAGTGTCGAAACAAGGCACAGGACTTCACTGCTCGACTCTGAAGGACACGCCAGGCGTAATGCGAGGCTTTGGTCGGACAGGAGTAGGAACGGTTCGCCTTGACTTAGCCGTGTGATGCCCTCTGGACCTCAGCTACCTGTGTCTCAATTCGGAGATTCCTGATGATCCAATCCCGAACGTCTCGACGTAGCGATCTTGCTCCTTGTAGGCTCCCACGGCGCTGCTTCCGACGACTTGACTTGTGTTTTCACTTGTAGATTACTTGGCACTGATTGACTGACTTATTCACTTTGATATCTTGACTGATCTTGACGGATTGATTCCTCGTGATCGACTGATCCAGTTGCCAGCGCCCGGCGACTTTATATAGGGCCTCCGGGAACCGTTATTTCACTTTTCCGCTCTGCCCGCTGAATCTCTCCACTCCGGGTCCAAAGTCCTTGGCTCCTGTTTGAGCCCGTTGCTATTCTCGTACGGCCTCGAACTGGACATCCATGTGTTGCGGCCGTCCCGCTGATTCTCCTGGTGCAAGTGGCACGCCTGTGTGCCGTTCCGCTGCTGAGATGTGGCACTTATCCTCCTGGTCCAAAGTTCACGGCAGAGTCCAAAGTCCGGTGCAGTCCCGTTATTTCCCTTCTGGACACGGCACTCTGGCTCTGCCCGCGAAGTCTCCACTCTCTCACTCTCCGTACTCATTCTCCACACTCTCTTTGAGAGAGTTCTCTCTCACCGGAGTTAGATTCTCCAAACTCTCATTCTCCATTACCTATTCTCCAACCTCTCACTTTCCAAACTCTCTTCATCAGAGTTCTCTCTCCAAACTCTCTTCGCCGCGCCGTTACTACGCCAATTCGCCGCGTAACTGGTAAGCGGCCGGCCATCCGTTATTCTAGCCCCTGCTATTTGTGATGAGTTATTCAACTCCTCACACCATTTTTGAGAAAATTTGACTTTTACTCAGGAGCACCCAATTATCATGGAAAACTAGAAACAAAAACAAGGGTTGGTGTCCCGACTATCTAATACCCGTCACTCAGCTAAAGGGAGTGCGAACGCTGTACTCGGGTTGGTGTCCCGACTATCTATTGGGGCTAAAGGGAGTGCGAGGGAGATAGATATATAAACAATTTTGATTGCGTATAACTTTTTAATGAATGGTCCGATTTGAAAAATGTCTTCTACATTTCGATAGGTATTAATAAACACTATAAAATTGCGTTTATATATTTTTAAAATCTTAAAAGATGTGGCCTTCAGACACATTTGAAAATCGTTTATGGCGATTGTGGGCGTTGGGGGGCGTAGCACCTCGATGAAACAAACTTGCGCTGCGTAGGAAGCCCAAGAATATTGTATGAAATCTCAACCTTCTAGCTTTTATAGTTTCCGAGATCTCAGCGTTCATACGGACAGACGGACATGGCTAGATCGACTCGGCTAGTGATCCTGATCAAGAATATATATACTTTATGGGGTCGGAAACGCTTCCTTCTAGCTGTTACATACTTTTGCACGAATTATACCCTTTTACTCTACGAGTAACGGGTATAATCAAAACATATCCAAATATACAAATGTACATACGTATTTGGTCAAAGTTCGAATCTTAAGATTAACAATTAACTTGGAAACATTTTGGCTTTGCTTACAGAATTTGTAGTAATTTTTTATTTTCTTCCTTGGTGGAAATAAAATAAGGCTCTTAGTTCTGCTACAAAATGAAAAATATTTTTTTAAAAATAAAACCTAAGCATTTGATCCACAGGACTGACTATTGATCGAAAATCATATTGATCAGAACAGCAGTTTAAGTTTTTAAAATCCAAACTTAATTTGAACTTAAATTGCCCCTTTCCCCTCGTCAGTTTTCTTGGCTGTTGCTCTCTCGGCTGTCGCTCTCTTGGCATCCACTACCCCACCCCTCGTCAGTTTTCTTGGCTGTTGCTCTCTCGGCCGTCGCTCTCTTGGCATCCGCTCTCTGGGTTTCGCTCTCTCGGCAGGCTCCCACAAAATGCAACGCAATAACTTAGAAAATATAAATAAATTCGTTAAAAATACTTAAAAAAATGTTAAAAACTTGAAAAATAAAACTTAAGCATTTGGGCCATAGAATAACTAATGATCCAAAAATCATCTTGATCGGAGCAGCGGTTTAGATTTTTAAAATCGAAAAGTTATTTTTAAATGTAGCCCCCAAATTATGGGGGATATCGAAATTTCTTTTAGATTTCTAATTAGGCCTTTTCAAGACCTAAAATTCTGCAAATCCAAATTTCGAAATTCCAACCACTTTAGAAGTTAAGCTTAAGTACATCTAATTCTTTTTTGCTCTAAATATCAGGGATCGTAAATAAGAGTTTACCTATTCAAAAAAATTGACAAATAACTCTTATTTTCCAATTTTTATTATAAAAGTTGATAAATAACTCTTACGCTTCAATTTTTATTATAAAAATCAACAAATAAGAGTTATTCGTCAACTTTTATAATAAAAATTGAAAATAAAGATTGAATTGAAATAACTCTTGAACTGTGGGGTGCATTGGTTTACAATTTATATATATATAATCTACGCTTTAATACCTTTCTGTTGATATGCCATATGTCCCAGAATATTTTTTTGTAATGTACCAAATGGGATAAGAAAAATAAAAGTTAAGCTAGGGTGCATAACAGGCGACATATAATTACAATTACGGGTTAAGTAAATTGCATTCCAATGCAGATATAATACGAGATTTATTTGTTTAATTTTAGAAACATTAGTTTTTTGATTGATTCCGACGAGAGATTGCACCTTAAATCCGACAGCATTAATTTCAGGGCCGAAAAAGAGCGTTCTACGGAGACCTGAGTAGCAGGAACGTAATGTCTCGTTGGAATTAATCAAAAAACTAATGTTTCTAAAATTAAACAAATAAATCTCGTATTATATCTGCATTGGAATGCAATTTACTTAACCCGTAATTGTAATTATATGTCGCCTGTTATGCACCCTTGCTTAACTTTTATTTTTCTTATCCCATTTGGTACATTTCACAAATATATTCTGGGGACATATGGCATATCAACAGAAAGTTATTAAAGCGTAGATTATATATATAAATTTTAAACCAATGCATCCCACAGTTCAAGAGTTATTTAAATTCAATCTTTATTTTCAATTTTTATTATAAAAGTTGACAAATAACTCTTATTTGTTGATTTTTATAATAAAAATTGAAGCGTAAGAGTTATTTGTCAACTTTTATAAATAAACTGGAAAATAAGAGTTATATGTCAATTTTTTTGAATAGGTTAACTCTTATTTACGATCCCTGCTAAATATGGATGTTGGAGCTGTTTGGGGCCACTGGGGGGACATGTCGGATCTTAGTGGGCGCCTACGCCCCCAATGAAATACTGTGCAAAAATTTGGCTGCTGTAGCTCTTAAGGTTTGGGCTGTGGTCGTATCCCCTTAAAAATCGGTCTTTCATTTTATAATCTTTAAGCCTAGTACTCAGTTCGGCTAAGAGTTAGACTAGTCGAAAAATATTAATCTTTTAGTGTGGCCGAAGTTTTCGGAGTTCATCCGCAATGCATGTAGCATGGCCTTACTCTCAATCAGCTCGGTTTGTTGACAAACAGCAAACATCAACTGGCGCTAATTTTAAAATATTTCAAAATGTTGAGCCGACCTGGGTCGCAAGCTTTAAATTTGCTGTTGGCATGGCAATATGTATTGCCGAAACTCCTGCAGGTGTTTTTCAGTGGTTTTTGGTGTTTTCCTTTCATTTATAGTTTGTTATTGGCACACCGCTTCTGCACAAACACAGACAAAGATTAAATTTTCTATTCTTTGGGCCGCGGCTAAAGGCGTTCATAGGAATTCATCCGCTAAATCTGGTATTTTTTTGGTATTTCCTTACTATTTCTTTAGCTCAACTGAGTACCGAGGTGGGAAAAAGTCCCAGCTAAAGGCGTTAGCTACCTATTTGCCTCTCGCTTACTCCTATGGTTAGCTAGCAGTTTTCGCCGGGGGGACGACATAATCTCGCCGACATAAACTCGCCAAAATTTTCAAGCGTCATAACCTCGCCCCAAATTATACGACATACACTCGCCGCTGGTGTGGCGGCAACTAATTTGAATTTTGAGTTTGCTTATGTTTTCGAGCAAGTGTGACCGAAAAATAACGCACGAATTTTACTAAATTAACCAACACTGGACCCTCAATAATTTACCGAAATTAGTATTTTTTTGGGCCAGTTTTGGTTAGGTTGAGTACTAGCCCTTACTAGCGGTATAAGTTTAATGTGAAAAATACCATAAGTTCAATGATTGAAAAGAGACAAATATAGATCAATGAAAGAAATAGTTCTTTGAAGAAAAGTAAAAAGAGAAAAATATACATTAATGAAAAAAGTAGTTCTTTGACGCATTGTGCTTAAAGAAGTTGATGAACTCGGACGCAAAATGAGCATTGCATTTAAATTTCAAGTTGGTAGCCGGCAAGGGTCACGACTTATTCATACCCTGGACGACCACCAGTTGTTTGCGAAAAATAAAAAATTAAAAAACGGCGATACAGCGTACACATGTCGCGTAAAAGATTGTAAGTCGCGAGTGTACTTATCCAGTGACGAAACGCGTGTGTTTGCAAATCCAGACCAACGGCATAATCATGGTGAACAAAGTCAGGAAATAAAAAAAATCAACGCGATTGAAGATGCTAAACAGCGTTGCCAAAAATCGACAGAAAACGACGACATTAAAAAAATGTTCAACGATGTTATGGCAGAGTAAGTAGAAAATCAAAGCACGTATGTATGTACATAAATTAAAAATCGCGCGCGCACTTTACACCAATACAAGTGTTTGCAGACGCATGCAGTTATAACAATTACTGCAAAATCTTTGCGCGCGGTTTTTGATCTGCAATATTAGAGTTATTTCTAAATATATGTATGTATGTGTATTTCGTTTTTTTTATTTCTTTTATTAAAAAGGCACACCGGCGAAGGAGATCTGCGAGATGCAGTTAATGATAAAAATGTTTTGGAGATATATGGCATGACAAAGGCCAACCCCCAAAGCCATTTTTCAAACATTTACACATATCTGCTGCATTTTCATATGCTATATTTTCCTCCGAAAAGACTATTTTGCTAATTGAAAAGCATATTCCCGTGAAGGACCGCCATTTTTTGATCGATGCCACCTTCAAAGTGTGCCCATTTGGTTCGTTTAAACAGCTTCTGATTATTTACATCAGACATTTGCAAAAGGTAATTTTTCATCAGTGAATTTATAACCATAATTGACAACACTGGAATAAACACTTTTAGTATCGGACCCTGAAAACTGAAATGAATTAAAAAAACCTGCGAAGTAAAAGGTACTTAAGGTAATCATTTTTATGTACATAATTTCGGTTTTCAGGGTCAGATGACTAAAATAGAATAAAACGTTTTTATATGTATTTTATATGTTATTTTCAAATATAGATCACACCATTCATTTTTGTGTTAATGACACGGAAAACAGAAGTTTCCTACCAGCACCTATTCACTTACATAGACTGCAACATATTTAGTTTGGATGGAGGCTCTTTTATATCTGATTAATAGAGGGCTATGAGGAATGCGTTAAGAAATTTGCACCCTAACACCAATTATTACGCTTGCTGGTTTCATTTTTGTCAAGCTTGTAAAAAAAATGCAAGACGCTTTCCAGGATTTGAAGTTGCAATCAAAAATAACAAAAGTGCATTTATACTTTTCCTTAAATTTCTACATTTGCCTCTTCTACCCGCAAATTTAATACTAAATGCATTTAATGTATTAAAAGTCGAGACGATTGCGGTCAGCAAGACGTTATTTGACCCTTTTGTTACATATTTTGAACATCAATGGCTTAAATCGGTAAGTTTTTTAAGACTGTGATTTGATCTGACCACTATAAGTACTATATATACATGACCATTTTTGCTAAAAATAATTAGATTTCATACAATAATTTCTTATTTTGTACTTATTGTCCAGGAGGGAACAGAACGCATTTCAGTTTTTAAGAGGAATACAAGGACGACCAGCTCGATTGAAGCTTATAATCTAAACTTAGGGAAGAAAATACATGCAAAAGGGCATACGTTCAAATTTGTGAAATGCCTCATTGATGCGGAATACGAAAAATCAAGAGAATTCGCACTCTTATTTCAGAACGGCGGTCTAGGAAACGCTGCACCGAAGCGCCATTTGCGGGTAAGTTTCTATTGATCAATAAATTAAAACTAATAAGAAACCATTAATAATAAACATGTTTTGTATTTATTATCTTAGGACCGAGCCGAAAAAATAATGGACGAAATGAATTTGTTGGATCGCCAAGAAATTGATGTCACCGGATTTTTAGCGCGGACTGTGGGTCTCTGCGACTACTTCCACAAAAAGGATATTTTTGATTCAATCGACGAGGAAATGACACCAAACTTACCAAATCTGGCTTCTTTGGACATTTCCATTTCTTCATCCAGTTTAAATGAAGTAGGTACTTAATTGAATTAAGTTTAAGTCGAGAATAATTCTCAAAATGAATATTTTTTTATTTTTTCTAATTTTTGTTGATCTGAATATTTTTCGTTGATCTCTTACAATTTTTTCTGTGAAAATTACGAATTGAAGATTAAAGATAAAGGTAAAAGTTAACTACTGGGGCGCCACAATGTAAATGGGAAATTAAGGATACCTAAACTTGATACCGGCAAGTGATCTACGACATGATTGTTTGGCCGTTGGCAACTATGTATCGCAATGAAACGAATTTTTTAAACCGTGTTAGGCCGATGGCGGCCTTATGTCGTTTTTTTAATGGCGATATAACTTCGTTTGCTAACGTCATAAACTCGCCGACATCGACTTTATGTCGCACTCAAACGACTTAAAGTCGCGCGATATTATGACGTTTTAAAACGACATAAAGTCGCCAGAAAAAGAGCGACATTGTCCCGCCGCGAATTTGTACTGGGCGAGATTATGTCGGCGGACTTATGTCGCTATGCCGTTTTCGTCGTACTGAGTACTAGGCTTAAGAGACAAGAAAGGAAGCTAGCTTCGGCCAGCCGAAGCTTATATGTATACCCTTGCAGATAAAAGAAATACCTTTTTAAGTTGTCTGAAATCAAAACGCCTACTTCCTGCAAAGTTACAATGAATTTTCTTATATTTGTTTGATTATTCGTATGGGAGCCTTAAGATATAGTGGTCCGATCCGACATATGTACTACCTGCAATAGAAAGAAGACTTTTGGAAAAGTTTCATTGAGATAGCTTTAAAACTGAGAGACTAGTTCGCATAGAAACGGACAGACGGACAGACGGACATGGCTAGATGGACTCGGCTATTGGTGCTGATCAAGAATATATATACTTTATGTGGTCGGAAACGTCTCCTTCACTGCGTTACAATATCTGACTGAAATTATATTACCCTCTGCAAGGGTATACATTTTACCAATTTCATGCGTAAGGAGCGATTATGTTCGAACTTCACCCTAGCACCATAGAGTTTTTTGGGAACGATGTCCCGCAAGTGATCCGGAGTTAGCAGTAAAACGGAATCTTCGTCTATTCCGTGATCTGTTAAAATAAAGACCGATTCAAAATTAATTTTTCACGAATTGTTTAATTCATTACAATTAACTAAATTAAAAAAAAAAATTAAAATCACTCTCTTTTCAAATTCTTACCCTGGAAACAATCAAAAAGCTCTTCCGAGTTCAATTTTTTTAATGTGTAACAAATCCTCCTGTTCATATTAATTTTAACCAATCCCATGAATTTATAAAGCCTAAGCTATTTTAATGTTATTTAAAAAAAAAAAGTAATTTATAAAAAATTTAATAAAATTTATTAAAGCATTAGCTTAAAACCTGGTCTTTATGGCCGGGATTTTAGGAATTATTCTGTCTTGAATTTAAGGGAAAATGGGAATTGTTTTTTGGCAATAATGTGGACTTGAATTTAAGGGCATTTTGGTAAATTTGTTTGGCTATAAAATGGACTTGATTTCGTGCAATATTGGCTTTAATTTCGAGGGTTAAAATACCCTAAATTAAAGGTAAGGGAGTACTTAATTTAAGTCTATGTTTCTAAGGTCAATATTTCCTTAAATTTAAGGTACATTTTGGACTATAATTAAGACCATCATGGCCTAACCATGATGGACTTAAAACAAGTCTAAGATTCCTTAGGTCCAAAATTAGTCCATATTACCTTAGTTTAAGTCCATTTTTTGGGTTTTAAGTCCATATTTTTTTCTGGGTGTATAAAAGCTAGAAGATTGGCGTTTTGCATGCATGATTTTAGGAGTTCCTACGCAGCGCAAGTTTGTTTTAAAAAAGTGCCACGCCCCCTCTAACGCCCACAATCGCTTATATACGATTTTAAAAATTTAAATATTTCGGAAAAGTAAAAATGCAGTTTTATTGTGTTTATCAATCAAATAAAAACACCTCTTAACGAGGTAAAAAACTAGTGACGATCGCACCGCATCGAATGAGAAAATTTTAGAAAGTGTATTTAATGACGAGTGTAATAATTTTTCGTCACAAATGTTGATATCAGAACTTTTGTACGTTGAAGGTGCGATCGTCACTAGTTTTTTACCTCGTTAAGAGGTGTTTTTATTTGATATCAGATGTTTTGTATTGTTTACTTTTGCTCTCATAGGAGCTAATATATTGGTACATTTAAATTTAATTATTTATTTAAGAATTGCATTAATGGAACGGTTTAAAACAATACGTAAC
>JBAMCF010000707.1:0-13458 GCA_037075285.1 Drosophila lutescens | reverse complement strand
ATGTACATATATGGTCCCCAAATGAAATCTCAATACTAATCACGGATTCAAATGGATACAAGATTCCATTTGAAACTTCCACTGTTCCTATTTTCGTTACTCTTCACTTTAGAAGAAAATAAATAAAGCATTTCCAAAAAAACTCTATAAATAAAAGATACACAAAAAATATTTACTTAGAACACAAATAGTCATCATGGTGAAATCTTATCAAGAATATTATGTAAATCAGTGTGGTGGCGGGTTAAGCAACATCGGAAGTCTTTATGTATCACCCCGAATAGTGCAACAAGGACGAGGAATAGGAAATTTTTTAGTGGTCTTTTTAATTACATTAAACCACTTTTTCTTTCGGGCATAACGGCTATAACAAATCAGGCTGCTGAGACTGGTAAGGCTGTAATTAATGAATTTGGGAGAAAGCATTTAAGAAATATAATTCAAGAACAGAGTAAAATTGCTTTACAAAATCTCTCAAGCAAAGCAATTGATAAAATGACACGATTTCAAAACGGAAGTGGAAAAAGAAATAAAAAGCGGGGTACTAGAAAAAAACGACTTCATTTAACATCTAAACGACAACGTAAACATCATAAAAAAAATGAAGAAAACAGAAAAATTAAATATTAGAGATATTTTTTCTAAAGCAAAATGAGCAACCATATCGAATGTATGAAAAGTGAATTAGATTTGTTTGCACAACACCCTACGCAAAGTTATATTCTAAGAACTGAAGAAGTCTCATAAAATACAATTGCTTTCTTGGACGGCGCCTCCTCAATCGAATTGGTTTGCTTAGAAAATGGTGAAACGTACCGAGATTTATCAAGTGTTTACTTACAACTCGTAGTGCAAAAATAATAACAACGTCATTGAAGGAAATGCTGTAGGTGTAGTAAACAATATTTTACATTCAATATTTAGAAGTTCATCAGTTTATTTAAATAATATACAGGTATCGCAGAGTGATAATAATTATCATTATAGAGCGTATTTACAAACAATTTTAAACTATGGGGCTGATGCCTCTGAAAGTCACTTAGCCTCCCAAGGTTACTTCCCAAATTTTGGAAAAATAACAGCAGGGAAATATGTTTATCCGGACACGAATGAAACTCTTAAAAATGTATTCCAAATTATTTGAATTATTTGGAAAATTCATGGAGATATATTTAATATAACCAAACTGCTTGTTAATAATGTTGATATAAGAATTAGTTTCAATATTGAATAAACCGCATTTTATTTATTGGAAACCGGCGCTGAATCAAATTTAAAAATACTAGAAGCGCAACTTTTCATGAATCACATAACAATTAACCCAATCATTTTATTGGCACATCATCATGTTTTACAAACGAAAAATGCTCTATACCCATACAGCAAAGTTGAAGTCAAATCTTTTACAATTAACAATACACTATCGATAGAAAACGCAGTTATTGGTCAGCTACCAAATTTTCTGGCTTTTTGTTGTATGGTTAAAAACCGATCATACTCAGGAAACCGGACCTTAGACCCATTTAACTTTGAACATTTTAAAATTCAACGTTTTAATCTATTGGTTAATGGACTTCAAGTTCCTTCCCAGGCTCTGCAATTTTATTATTCTAACCCTGAAAAGGCGCAAAGCTCCAGAGGATATAATATGCTATTTAGATCATGTGGAATAAGACATTACGATCGTGGACTACAAATTACAAAGGAAATGTTTGATACGAACAGTTTTATATTAGCCTTTGACTTAACTGCTGATCAATCAAATTCAACTGTGTGTTCAAATTTGATCTCGCAAGGTACTATAAGAATCGAAGGAAGATTTTCGCAACCACTTTCTGAAGCAGTTACTTGTTTGGTATACTGTGAATACGATTCCATGCTTGATATTGATAAGCATAGAAATATTCGAACGCTTTTTTAAAATGAATACTTTACAAATTCAACATTTGCTTTCTAAGCATTCAAAAACACGATCTATTTTTAAAGGAGTTTTTCCTTCGGACCGGTTACCCAAATCTATATTAAAGTATCCCGCTTTAATAATTGCTAACACCGATTCTTCTGATCAGAACGGAACTCATTGGATTGCATTCTATTTTGATAGTCGCAAGTCAGCAGAATTTTTTATTCATATGGACAATATCCCCAGAAAAAAGAATTTGTAAAATTTTTAAAATCTAACGCCTATAAATATTTTTTTAATAAGCAACAACTGCAGGGATATTTTTCCAGTACTTGCGGTCATTATTGTATGCTGTATGGTCTTTTTAAAAGTAAAAAGAAAACACTAAATTGTTTCTTAAAAAACTTCAAGAAAAACGACTTTTCATACAATGATAAATTAATACTAAAAATGTTTAAGAACCAGTTCAAACAAGAAAGGAAGCTAGCTTCGGCCAGCCGAAGCTTATATACCTGCAGATCATTCCTATTAATTTACAAATCGCAAAAATATTAAATTTCCTATTATTTCTCTTATTTCCGATCCGATCGTTCCTATGGCAGCTATATGATATAGTAGTTCGATTTTGATAAAATTAAAATCGAAATTCGGAATTATTTAAAAAGAGTCATATCCCAGAGTAGAAGTGAATACAATAAAAACCAACGGAGCAATAATTTATTTCCTATTATATTCCCATTAATTTTCCGATCGATCCTATGGCAGCTATATGATATAGTCGTCCGATTTTGATAAATTTTTTTTCGAAATTCATAATTAATTAAAAACTAATATTCCCAAGATTAGAAGGTAATACTTCAAAAAACACCGAAGCTAGAATTTTTTTTTTCCGATCCTTCTAATGGGAGCTATAGGATATAGTTGTCCGATCCGGTCGGTTCCGACTTATATACTACCTGCAATAGAAAGAAGACTTTTGGGAAAGTTTCATCCCGATAGCTTAAAAACTGAGAGACTAGTTTGCGTAGAAACAGACAGACGGACAGACGGACGGACAGACGGACATGGCTAGATCGACTCGTCTAGTGATGCTGATCAAGAATATATATACTTTATGGGGTCGGAAACGTCTCCTTCACTGCGTTGCAAACTTCTGACTGAAATCATAATACCCTCTGCAAGGGTATAAAAATAAAAAACTGTTTATTAAGTTAAATCAATTTATTTTATTTATGGTTTTTGGGACAATTCGTTTGTTCAACTTATAATATTTAATCATAAGATTAAGGGCTTCTTTTTGTAGTACCGGCAGCATATGACACTGGCATGTGTCTGGTCCAGATGAAGCATCATCGTCGCTCCAGGGGCAAATTTTGTAGTGGAATCCAAACTTTGAGTGGATCATCTCTTTTTCCTCTAAGTCCTCCAGAGTAGCTTGTAGATATTCCATCCTTCGTTGGTGTTGCTCGAAAAGCACGCCTTCGAATTGCATTAAAAATACTTCGATTTGTAGAGCGTACATTTTTTATCAAACTGTTTCTTTTTCAGACTGATTTAAGACTGTTGTTGGATCTTAAAATTCAGTCCTTTATATTGGAGAATTTCGTTTACTTTAGTTATGTACTGATAAAAATTCAATTTGCGCACCGCTATATCTATTTAGACCTGTTCCTTTATATACCATATGGGTAATACCATTTTCAATTAATTTCCTAAAAGGTGTCTTTGAAGAAAATTTGTTTACATAACTTTTAGGTAAAAATATCCACACATCTTTGTCGTCCTTATCTGTTAAATACAGAGCTATTTTAGTTCCATATGGCGTCTTTTTCAGCTTACATCCAGTGATCTTATACTCAAATCCAGTACATAGATTTTCAATTTTTGTATAGCCAATCACAGGCTTCAATTCATTTAGGGTCTCTAAGAAGTCCTACAAAAATAACCGGAATTAGTTGATATTTTTTGTATATATATATATATATATATATATATATATCGCATACCATTGTTAAGCAGCGTGAGATTGAATTCGTTATGTCTTAGTACCTAACCGTCGTATACTAATTCATTTACCCAAGATTACATGGTCTTTTATACTGATCCAAACTTATTAATATTACTAACAATACATGTAGAGCGAAAGAGATAAGAACATTATAGATATATATAAGTACATAGACCAAAATGATATTCAATCCAAGTAATTCTTGAGACTGCGATGTGAAAGAGATATCAGTATCATCTATCTCTTTTCATATTTATATAAATATGTCAATAGAGATAATATAAAATTTGGGAAAATTATGTAAAAACAAGGTAGCTATGACGCTATATAAGACACTTTTTTTATGGAAAATGCAGTTTATTTTTTCCGACATCGAAATGGAAAAGTTTCATTGTGAGTTGTGCTCAGAACCAAAATCCTTTACTACTCGAAACGGACTGAAAGCGCATACCTTAAAAATTCACAACTTCAACTATCAAAAATCTAAATCTTCCTATTACTGTTGTTATTTCTGTCCTGAAGTACGAAAAATTTGGTTGAGAAACAACTATAATATGCACATTCTTTTGATGCACAACGAAGAGATAAAAAGTATTCGTAAAGCAGAAGAAAATTATCGACTAAATAAAAAACGATTATAGAAACTCCATTTCAAAATAGTTTTTATTTTATATAACTTTTTTTAGTTTGAATATAATATAAAATGGTTACAATTTAAAACTTAAGACTCCAGACTAAATAAAACATCCAGTAAGGCGTTATCATCAGCGTCATCCAACAAACTCAAATACTGGTTTGTTGGTTGTGGTGGGGGTTCTACAATTTCAGCAAATATTTCATCATCGTCTGGAAACCGCTCTTCTTCTACCGTGGGGAGAGGATCGTCCAACTCCATATTCTGTTCACTCAGAAATTGATCCCGGGGTTGTAGTGGGGGCTCTACAATTGCATCAAATATTTGATCGTCGTCTGGAAACATTTCGTCTTCTGCCGAGGGGATAAGTTCATCCAATTCCAATGCCTGTCCACACTGAAATTGTTCACGGCTTTCATCGTTGATGATCATGGACTCCAAAACAGCCTGCGTAGCAGTCCCCATAAGGGCGGACAATTCTGGCTCCCTCTCTTGGGTCGAAGATGCAGCAGGTTGAAATACTCCTCGGATGATAATTCTGTATCAGAAGCCTCCACAACCTCCTGATCCGAGTTTTCAATAATCTCGACATCAGAATCCTGCGTCTCTGGTATTTCGAGGTCATCAATCTCAACCTCAATAATGCTATCAACAAAATCCACACTCAGATCCATAGGTATGCAGTACTGAGGCATTTGAAGAACTGATCCTGAGCAATTTGAGTGGTGTCATTTTATAGTCTAGAATGTTCACTTAACAGGTTGTCATCTACAGGGAGTGCATACAGGCGTGTTGTACTCCTAGGACCAATCCGATTGGTTCTCAAATATAAGAAGCATACCAAGACCCCAGTCGAATGGTTATTAGAGGGAAAAGGAAGACCAGGATTGATAACAAAATACCGGGGGGTGAACATGGTGTATCGACTATGAACCAGGTAACGATGGTTTAGTAAAGGTGATCTCTGTGTAAGCAAGATACGAAAGATTGGGCACTTCGGTTCGGGCCAACATTTGCACAAGACGTTGCAATGCACCCATTAGAATTTTCTCAAGCCTTAAGCTAAGAGTAGCTATAATAAGCGGGAGTGGAGGTTTTTTTATTAGTTTTGTATAAAATTATTAGTTTACAGACACAAACATATACAATTCCCATAATCAGTGTGTTTAGTATCCGAGGGAATCCTATGGTTTTATCGCATTTCAAAATATTGTGACCCCTCGTTATCTTCTGAGAATGAGCAGGAGAAAGTGCACGTGCACCAACGAACTCGAGTATCACCCCCTACCCTGAAGTCCTTGTGTGTGTGTGTGTGTGTGTGTGTGTCTGCTTGTGCGTGGCTGCTTGTGCAAAAGGTGTGAAATGAAATTTTTTAAATTTTTTTCAAAATGTACATTTTTTATTTTAGAATCGTAAAAATTATACCAATGGAAAGGGCTTGAAAAATGCTCTCCAATGACACCAAACTTTTTTTTTTTTTTTTTTAGTGACGGTCCAAATATATATGGGTGATCGGAGGTCGTTGTCATTTTCGCCTATTTTGGGTAGTAGTGGAGATATGGGTAAGCGGGGAAAGTCACCGTTTTATTTTCAGCAGTTAGAAAACCAATACTTCTTATACTGCACAGAAAAATTGAAAGTCGTCTTGATACCAATCCTGAAAAGGGATTGCATGACAGACCCTAATAACTTTATCGTAGACACAAACATTACTGGAATGCTAGATTCTAGATTCATCCATGAAAAGTGATCTCAACAAGTCTTATAACACATAAACCTTTTTCCTAGACACACTCCTGGAATCGTATAACGACTCCTATTCATCCTAGACACGAGCATTAACGTATAAGATTTATCCTAGACACGAATCATTTCGTATAAGAAAACCGAGGTAGGTTAGCGGAGGTCTCGCGATCGGCGGACACGGGTGTCATTGGAGAGCATTTTTCAAGCCCTTTCCATTGGTATAATTTTTACGATTCTAAAATAAAAAATGTACATTTTGAAAAAAATTTAAAAATTTAAAAAATTTCATTTCACACCTTTTGCACAAGCAGCCACGCACAAGCAGACACACACACACACACGGCCCGACGCAGGTGCCAGAGAAGCAGAGGACGCGGAAACCATGAGCCGAGCGAAGCAAACTACAGGGCCAAGAGAAAGGTGCTGAAGAACGCCATCAAAGATAGCAAGGCCAGATGCTTCCAGGAGTTGTGCGAAGCGGCCGATGCAGAACCATTCGGGGCAGCATACAGGATGGTCATGGGCAAGCTCATCAGACAGCCGACCCCTACTGACCACCTACAGCTTGGCCAGATAGTGTCTACTTTGTTCCCCACACAGCCGCCCCTTACCTGGCAAGCTACTGGAGTAGGCGATACAGTTCTCACCAGCGAAGCCGAAGTACTAGCCGCTCTTAAGAAAACCAAGGTTGGTAAAGCCCCTGGTCCCGACGGCATTCCCAATGTTGCGCTGCACACAATTGTGACAGCTTACCCGGGTATATTCACGGAGATGTACAACAAGTGTCTCACCCAACGAACCTTCCCCACAGGATGGAAGCAGCAGAGATTGGTGTTCATCCCTAAACCCGGCAATATGAACGACGACGCATCCTCATACAGATTTCATGTATGCTAAACACGATGGGAAAGATATTTGAGCGCATAATCTGCACCCACCTCGAAAAGGAGCTCGACGAACTCAGAGCTTTGTCGGACCACCAGTTTGGTTTCCGGAGGAAAAGGAGTACCATTGACGCGATCCGAGCGGTCACCCAATTGGCTGCTAACGCAATTGAAGGAGAAAGGTGGCTAGACGGCTCAAAAGAGTACTGCCTCGTCTGCACACCGGATGTTAAGAATGCCTTCAACTCTGCCAACTGGAACCTTGTCCTGCAAGCGCTTCACCTCATGGGAATCTCTGACTACCTTACCGACCTCGTAGCGGACTACTTTAAGGACAGAGTGCTCACATACTCCTCTGACGTCGGTGAGCATGAGTACCAGGTAACAGGTGGAGTACCTCAAGGCTCAGTCCTGGGCCCGACTCTATGGAACGCCATGTATGACGGGATACTAAGGCAGACACTACCTGAAGGATGCACCGTAGTGGGCTTTGCTGATGACATAGCGCTGGTAACAGTAGCTAAAAACCTTGAAGAGGTCACGGAGAGATGCAGCCTTTCGATAGACACCCTTATGAGCTGGCTCGCAGGCAACGGGCTATCGCTTGCCGAGCACAAAACGGAGGCAGTGCTCATAAGCAGCAGGAAGATTGTTGAAAAAGCAACAATTCGAGTCGGTTCAACTTTAATAGTCACAAGCGACTCAATCAAGTACCTTGGGGTACTGATCGATCACAGGCTATCGTTCAAGACCCACCTAGCGTATGCAGCAGCCAAAGCATCCAGATCGACAGCATCCATTTCAAGGATGATGGCCAACACTCGAGGACCAAAGCAGCACAGCAGAAGAATCATAACCACAGTGGTGACCTCGACCATCCTGTACGCCGCGCCCATATGGGCCGAAGCTATGAAGACTGCAACATACAGTCGCCAGTGCAAAGCTGTCTACAGACGCTGCGCACTGCGCATCACGAGCAGCTTCTGCACGGTATCCGAGGAAGCCGCGCTGGTTATAGCCGGTACAATACCAATAGACCTCCTGGCGGCAGAACAAAGGACGGGGAGTACAGGAAGCAGGACCCAGCGCAGCAGTACGATTGAAGCCTGGCAAAGGAGGTGGACCACGGACAGGTAGACTTCTACCTCACTCAGATGATCTCCGGGCACGGATGCTTTAAAGCGTACCTGCATAGGTTCAAGCACGAGCCAAACCCCTGCTGCGACCACTGCGGCACAGCAAGCATCGAAGACGCGGAGCACGCATTCTTCATCTGCCCCATATACGCGAGGAACCGAGCCGAAGCTGAATCAAAGACCGAGCGTTTCCTGACAGCGGATAACGTGATAAACTGCATGCTCGAAAACCAGAGGAATTGGGATGCGGTAGCCAATATGGCTGCCGGCATCCTGAAGGACTTAAGGCGTCGAGAACAGAGTCGACGCAACGAGCCATAAGGACGAGCGGCAACCTGACCGCCATCCGTCCCGCGAAGTATAGCTTTGCGGCAGTCCCGCGGGAACGGAACTCTTCAACCTCTTCCTCTTCTACCGTTCTAACTGTATATATCTATGCTTTCCTAATAAAAAAAAAAAACAAAAAAAAAAAAAACACACACACACACAAGGACTTGAGGGTAGGTGGTGATACTCGAGTTCGTTGGTGCACGTGCACTTTTTCCTGCTCATTCTCAGAAGATAACGAGGGGTCACAATATTTTGAAATGCGATAAAACCATAGGATTCCCTCGCATACTAAACACACTGATTATGGGAATTGTATATGTTTGTGTCTGTAAACTAATCTCTGATTTTATACAAAACTAATAAAAAAACCTCCACTCCCACTTATTATAGCTACTACCGCAAAACGCAATATGTTCAATATGTTCGACAAATAACACTTATTTACTGACAAATTGGGAAAATTGTCAGAACGAAACAGTTTAATTTCTGTTTTCAGTTTTTTCTGTCTTTGCTCAACAGAAAACAGTTTGTTTTGTGTCAAATGTGTTTCTGTTTTCCAGAGACAATTATTCTGGGACAGTTATTCATATGTGTCTCAGTGTCAAACAGTAAAAGTTGAAAACAAAAATTTGTTAAAATGGGTCATAAGTGCTCCTGTTCGGGTAGTGCTGGCTACACCAGCCACACAGGTTACTGTTTCCGCACTGCATTATGTATTAAATGAGAAACGAAGCTCTCTTAGTGCGCAAAACATAAATTCGCTTTTAGTTGTAAAGCTAAACGGCGAATAAAGTTTATTCGATAAATTTTTATAAAATAAATTATTATTCGGCAATACGTAGTTTACATATATACCCTAAAACCATATCACGCATAAACAGTGTATTTATATAACTTTTTGGAAAAGACTTAAAATTTTTAAGTTAGAAATAAGCACACAATCCAAAAAGACACTTATTCTGTGATAGTTATAGGTTTTGATCATTCAAAAACACTTATTCAGTGAGGTGAAAGCAAAAGTCTCCCTTTTTTTCTGTTATTGAGAGGCAGAAAAAAGGTTTGTGTCAGCCGAAAACAGTCAACAGAAAACACTTTGGAAGAAAAAATAACTGTTTTCTGTCCGAGACTGACAGAAATTTTTAGATTTTTTCTGTTTTGTGAGTAACAAGACAGTTTCAGAAATAAGTGTTAAGTGACACCGAGATTTACTTTCGGGGGAAATTTGGTTGGAATGGTTTTCTTTGACACCCCCGATTTAATCGGTTTGAAAAGGCTGAATCCAACATTTAAGGCCGAATCCTGGCAGCTGTTTGCCACAATGCTGACGCTACCTCGGAACCCGTACCCGTTGCCGCCAATTCCGGACCGGTTGAGACCGGCGCATCTTCTTGTCTGCAATCCGCTGCTGCAGTTGGCTCTGGCATAATTTTGATGCCTGCTAATAGGAAACCCTCGCTAAAAGGGATCCCATGCCCTTATCGGGCGTTGCACAAAAAAAGCTAATATTTGTCTCCCGCCTTCTGAAGATGACGTCAAAAACTACCTGAGCAGCAAATTCAATGTTTCTCGATCCGTACTAACCGTCTTGAAGTTCAAGTTTAAGCAGAGACGTGAAATATTTTCGTTCAAAATTTGACTTCCTGTGGAACATTTTAATAAGGCACTCGATGTTTCTATGTGGCCTGAACATGTTATTGTTCACGAATACGTATACAAGCTCAATCCTCGGGTCCACGGGCATCAGATTCCTTCAACCAACGCTTCTAAAAACTAAATAATTCTTTTTCCCTACACTACCCGAACGTTCGCAGTTTATTGGGCAAACAAATTATGTTATCTTTAGACATTAAAGTTGGTCGCTGTTCGGATTAAACTTCACGATTATTTCGTTTTTGTATCATGCTTAAATCTTCTTAGTTCACAATTCCGATTGTTGGGACAATAATATATTTATTCATTTATTCATTTATTTTGATAGTCTTTTTTTTATTCTTTTCTCTAGGTTATAATATATATCCATACTGTTTGGAGCATCCTCTTTATAATTCGATGGTTGCATCATTGCTCCACACGCAGGTAGCTATATGATTTCCATGAATCGATATTAGCATATTATTGGCTTCTTATGTATGAAAGTGTGGGTAAAGTATCTTTTCTCTTACACACCTGCAATCAAAATGACCTTTTCTGACCAATTTCCCTCCATTACTCTGTGATTTTGTGCCTCCTTTTCTTCCTTTCGCATCCTATTGGTTAGACTTGTATCAAATATATTCAAAAATCATTACATCTCATCTATTTTAACTAATGGATAGTCAATCCAACTGACAGGATTTATGTATATTGTTTTCGGTTTTAAAAATGTAAAATAGATACCTGCCAACTTCAATATTATTGTATAAGTCCGCTTCAAACACTATAAATGGTCAAGAACAATAGTAAGTCTACCAAAAATATTTTTGAAGTGGGATCGTCTGCTACGCCAAGTACAATTCAAATGAAATTGATAAGGTGAAAGTAGAAAGATTAAAAAAAATAAACTGAAAATGAATGCTCAAAAGAAGTTTTGCCAATCGTGCCAATGTTTCCTAGCCCAGAACAGGTGGGCAAACCATGTACATTCGGGTTGCATAAGCAAAATGCCATTCAACACCTTGACACCTTACACAGACACATTTTAAAATCGTTAGTGAGCGATTGTGGGCGTTAGAGGGGGCGTGGAGCTCGGCTAAAATAAACTTGCGCTGCATGGGAAGCCCAAGAATATGTGTGGGAAATCTCAACCTTCTAGCTTTTATAGTTTCCGAGATCTCAGCGTTCATACAGACAGACAGACAGAAGGACAGACAGACGGACAGACGGACATGGCTAGATCGACTCCACTAGTGATCCTGATCAAGAATATATATACTTTATAGGGTCGGAAACGCTTCCTTCTAGCCGTTACATACTTTTGCACGAATACAATATACTCTTTTACTCTACGAGTAACGGGTATAAAAATAATAGCTATATTAGCTTCAACGTTTTCGGGTATAATGAAGATACGACGGAATTCATTGGACCACTTTTTCAATCGGAAGTGGAAAAACCTCTTTATATAAATATGTTGTTTTTGGAAGAAGATGGAAATGGACCTTATATATATATAAAACATATTTCAAGGTAAATTTTTATCTTTCATCTTTTTTCAATTACTAAATAAGTAAAAAACGATTTAAATTTCATATATATATCGTTATATAGACTAACGAGTGCTCAAAGAGGAAATCAAACAAGGGCACAATTCATATGTAATGCATGCCTAAATTATTCCGTTACTGAAGAACTTGCTTTAAAACACAAGACGCTCTGCAGTGGAAAGGTCTCAAAGATGCCGGACCCCCGGAATAATATACTACAATTTAAGTACAACACCAGCTTCAAGTTCCATTTGTTGTCTACGCGGATTTTGAATGTCTCCTGGAACCGACAAATCATGAAGTGAGCCCTAAATTATTTATTCATTGATAGAAAATTTAACTAAATTAAGATGAATATCTACATAAAATAGTTCCTATTAGAATGACTTTAGATGACGAAAATATATTTGAAGAATCATTAAATTGTTTTATTTTTCAGAAAGTTTTTGGGACTGATAGGGTTTGATATCATTGTCATTTCACTGGTCGCTTTAGAGGTACAGCACACTCTAAATGTAACTTGGATTATAAAGTAAGCCATTTCATACCAGTATTTTTCCATAATTTTTTAAAACACGACTGTCATTTATTAATGCAAGATTTAGGAAACATTCCCGGTGAAATTTCAATAGCACCGATAAATAAAAAAAAAATAAAATGAAAAATAAATAAATAAAATTCCAAATAAAATTTGGAAGTAGACTTGATATATCCTTACCGTTTCCATGATCTTCATAATGATCTTCCATTTTGCCTATCAAATTGTCTGACCTCAAACAAAATAAATTGCTGATCTCGGAAATAAGAAGAATTATGGGTTAGTTTTGAAAAAGATCAATAGAGGAGTTCAGTTTTTACAAAAACCTTGGCTAAAGAGTTACATTGATTTAAATACATTGCATAGACAAAATGAAATAAAATGGAAAATCCTGAGCGAAGAGTGTTAAGCTTGTTAGCACATGAGAATCTACGGATAGACACAAGATTGGACGAAAACCAAGTTGTGCCAAAAGATTAATTTCAAGATCCAATTTAAACTAAATTTAATGAAAATTTCTATGCAATTCAAATGAAAAGATTGTCCGTTCTATTTAATAAACCAATGTACTTCGGATTCGCTGTATTACACTTATCGAAGTGGAAAATGTATGATTTTCACTATCAATATATGAATCCAAAGATTCAGGAAAACTTTTGTTTAAATTATATGGATACCGATTTATTTATCTATACAATAAAAACCGATGATTTTTATAAAGATATTCCTAAAATTTGCCAAATTTGATACTTCGGATTATTCAGACGAAAAAAATAATTTATATAATTTTAAAAGGGAACAAAAAAAGTTAAGTGTTTTTCAAAGATGAGCTTAATGGTAAACTCATGACAAAGTTTGTAGGTCTGTGTTCAAAAGTGTATTCTTGTAGAATAGATCAAGTTGAATCTTAATAATAAGCACATTCGACAGAAAAATGGCAGGTACATAGTGCGTTTACCTTCTAAGCGTTTGTTTGTCCCCTTAGAGGTTCTGGATAAGTCACGACAAATTGCATTAAAGCGTTTTCAAATGCTTGAACGGAAATTTCAAAGACAACTAGATCATTATCACCGTTATGCCAAGGTCATTAATGAATA
>JBAMCF010000706.1:0-20807 GCA_037075285.1 Drosophila lutescens | reverse complement strand
AGTGATCAAACAACCGATCCTGCGGATAACTTTGCCCTTAGTAGAGGCACAGTCGTTCTATCATCCATGTTAATGCGTTAAAGCCGTTTACAAACAGTGGGGCAATTCAATATTTAAATGTTTTGATACAACAAAGTAAGAATTTATTTGACGTTAAACAATTCGTGTATTCAAAAAAAGTTCGAATCGCATCAGTCGCTCACCGCACCCAATTGGATTTGGCTGTCTTATACGTCTGCTTGAATTTTTCCAATCCAGTCACTCTGCTGGTCCAGCTCGTTCTTTTCTGCAATGTCGTCACGCTGCACTGCTTGCTCGTCTCGTTGCCACTTGTAACGAACTGTTTTTAACTGTTCTCTCGCTATGTAAACGCCGCGACTAGCTCAGAGATATTGTGTGTTCGTTGCGAACGGCGTTGTTACTTCCATGTCGTCAGTTCCAGATATCGATGTCCGTTATCGAGATTATCTATGCCACTGTCCGGCTGCTGGTGGTCGCTGTTGCCGTGGTTGATCCCTGGACGGCGGCTGCGTTCCTGGTATCGGTGGCGACTGTGGATGCGGGCCATGCCCCCCTGTGTTTGCGCTCCAGCGGCGGAACTTCTGCCTGTACGCCTGCTCCGGGTTTTACGATACGCCAAGTATCGTCTTCCCGCTTCCTTCGAATAAGTTCTGTTCTGGGGTCTACCGCTCTGCATCGCCTCGCACTCTTTCTTGCACTCTTGGTCCGGAAAATCAGGCTTGGGAGCCAGATGTTACGAACTGTTTTTAACTGTTCTCTCGCTACGTAAACGCCGCGACTAGCTCAGAGATATTGTGTGTTCGACCCACCAAATTTGTATTGCGTGACTGCCCGTGACCCAAGAAAATGCAGAGATATCCGATTGGGACAAATCGGAAAACTTTATTTAGTTTTACTTTTCGCTGGAATTGGTTTCTTCGTCAGCTGGCTGTTGCGGCTCTTGGCCGGCGTCGTACCTTCCTCGGCTCAAGATCACTGTGTGCGTTTCTCGGCGGCGCTCCTTGACGGTGTAGCTGCTCTCGTATGCCTTCGTGCTATTTTTCACTTTTTACTATTTTTAATACCCGATTAAAAAGTAGCCGTCATATCCAGCATACGCATGCATATATATATCTCCATCTCTTTTCCACACCCTGACTGTGCTTTATGATTGTAATTTTTTTCTTCGAAATACCATTACACAAAATATTTTCGCAAACCCAATACCAAATAGTTACAATCAGTAACAACGGTAAAAGGCTTACCAAGGAGGTTTTCCTGCTCATAAACTCAACAGGATGAAACTGCTGATCCTCCGAGTCCCTCTGCATTAAAACGCCTCCGAAGCCATACTTGCTTGCATTTGTATGCACTTCGGTTGAAGCTAACGGATCAAACGGTTTGAGTACTGGTGCTGACACTAGTAGCTGTTTCAAGAGGTTAAAAGAAACTAATCCTTGCTCAGTCAATTTGAGTTTTCTGTCATCCTTTTTGTTGCCTTTCATCCGAAGAAGTTCGCTTAAGGGTTTTGCTGTGAGGGCGTAATCTTGAATGAAGCGCCGCATATATGACGTCAGACCCAAATATCGGACTGCTTTAATATTCTCGTTGGTGGGTGCTATGGTTCCGTTCTCAATCGTGTAGCCTAAGAAATTGATCTGGCTCTTGCGAAATTGTGTTTTTTCCCACTTGATTCGCAATCCAGCTTTCGTCCATATAGACCACGATCGTTTGCGTTTGAATGAGATCCCTCAAAGTAGCCGTGACATATCGGCGGAAAATAGAGTAAATTCGTACTGCCCGTTATGCGTCACGAACGCTGTGAACTTCGTGGATTATTCGTCAATCGGCACATGAAAGAAACCGTTCATCATGTCCAGGGTTGTGAATATTTTGGAGCCCTGCAACCTGTCGAGAACATCGTCGATTAGACTCATCGGAAAATTGTCCTTCTTGATTTTTTGATTGAGTCGGCGATAATCGCAACAAAATCGTCTGAATCCGTCCTTTTTAGCTACCACTGGCGAAGCATACTCTGAGGCTGGGTACAATAATTCCCTCTGCCAACCATTCCTGAACTTGCTTCTCTATAAAACACCGGTTCTCGTATGACGTGCGTCTTGGGCGTTGATATACAGGAATGTCGTCTTCCAACACGATTATCATGCTTACTGAAGACTCTATCGCTTTTATTGGCTTGTACTCTGTAACAAGCTGCTGTACCTTTAGTTTTTGGTTGTCGGCCAGGTGAGATAAATTAATTTTATCCAGGACGGAACTTTCCTCGACTATCTTATAGTTACCGAGATCAGCTTCAAGATCGACGTCGAAACATCCTACGGACACAAGTTCGCCCTTGCCGATACCTCTCAGGTGCTTAACTTCTGGCATTAACTTCAAGCCGTCTAAACTTCTGAAAATGTCCGCTCTCATCAAACACAAGTCACATCCCGAATCAATCATGGCTATGAATGTCACTCCACTAGCTTTCATCATTTTGTAAATGAGTCCCTTCGCAGCTTTCACTTGCAGTACGTTTGCAAGCTCTTTTTTAACGGAAATAGTTGATTTATTTTCATCGCAATTTTTAGAGAGATGTCCTTTCTTGTTGCACTTGTAACATATTTCTTCGCCCTTGCAATCCTTAGCAAGATGGCCTTCGCTGTTACACTTGAAGCATTTCCTTTGAAAATTGCTCTGAGTCGGTTTACCTGTCGATTCCCTAATCAAATTGTCTTTAGTATTTCCCTTACCCTTCATCCTTTCGTAAATGCATACTTCAGCATTAAGTATCCTAATGGATTTCACTCGACACCACCCTGCATTGTTTACCATGCTATTTGGGATGCCGTCTACAAAGTACGATACTAGACTTTCCTCATCAAGATTTATCGGCTTGCTGATCTCCATTAAACTATAGAGATACTCGATGCATGTCTCTTTTGGTTGTTTCTGCCTTTGGCGAAAAATCTTATGTATCTCTGCCGAACATAGTTTTTTACCGAATTCTTCCTTCAACGCGTTTTTCAGCTCAATCCAACCCCTAACTGCCCTTTTACTTTTGATGTAGAGCTTGGCTGCTCCAATCAGAAGTTGCTTGGCATAAATAAATTTCAGCAAATTATGCCAACCCACGGTAACTGCAACGTCATCGAATTCAGCCAGCCAGTGATTGACCTCTACTAGAGCTACTAGGCTGGACCGCCTCTTGGTAATTGGAAGAACCACTAACACTCGCAACATCCTCATCAGCATCGCCGTCTTCCTCGTCAGCCACCACTAATGCCTAGTGATCAAACAACCGATCCTGCAGAGCTCCTTTTCTGCCAGTTGTATCCAAACCTAGTTCGGATAACTTTGCCCTTAGTAGAGGCACAGTCGTTCTATCATCCATGTTAATGCGTTAAAGCCGTTTACAAACAGTGGGGCAATTCAATATTTAAATGTTTTGATACAACAAAGTAAGAATTTATTTGACGTTAAACAATTCGTGTATTCAAAAAAAGTTCGAATCGCCTCAGTCGCTCACCGCACCCAATTGGATTTGGCTGTCCAGTCCAGTCACTCTGCTGCTCCAGCTCGTTCTTTTCTACAATGTCGTCACTCTGCACTGCTTGCTCGCCTCATTGCCACTTGTAACGAACTGTTTTTAACTGTTCTCTCGCTATGTAAACGCCGCGACTAGCTCAGAGATATTGTGTGTTCGTTGCGAACGGCGTTGTTACTTCCATGTCGTCAGTTCCAGTTATCGATGTCCGTTATCGAGATTATCTATGCCACTGTCCCGCTGCTGGTGGTCGCTGTTGCCGTGGTTGATCCCTGGACGGCGGCTGCGTTCCTGGTATCGGTGGCGACTGTGGATGCGGGCCATGCCCTCCTGTGTTTGCGCTCCAGCGGCGGAACTTCTGCCTGTACGCCTGCTCCGGGTTTTACGATACGCCAAGTATCGTCTTCCCGCTTCCTTCGAATAAGTTCTGTTCTGGGGTCTGCCGCTCTGCATCGCCTCGCACTCTTTCTTGCACTCTTGGTCCGGAAAATCAGGCTTGGGAGCCAGATGTTACGAACTGTTTTTAACTGTTCTCTCGCTACGTAAACGCCGCGACTAGCTCAGAGATATTGTGTGTTCGACCCACCAAATTTGTATTGCGTGACTGCCCGTGACCCAAGAAAATGCAGAGATATCCGATTGGGACAAATCGGAAAACTTTATTTAGTTTTACTTTTCGCTGGAATTGGTTTCTTCGTCAGCTGGCTGTTGCGGCTCTTGGCCGGCGTCGTACCTTCCTCGGCTCAAGATCACTGTGTGCGTTTCTCGGCGGCGCTCCTTGACGGTGTAGCTGCTCTCGTATGCCTTCGTGCTATTTGTGGACTCCTGCGGCGTCGTTCTCCAACGGCGTCTCTCCAGTTTCACCCGGCTTGTAGGATTCGAAAGGTCTGAACACAAGGTCGGAACCCTACCAGAATGATCTTGAGATCACCTGTGTCGCCGTGTTCCCTGAGGTCGGTCTGGCTCTAGCCTGTGAAACAAGTGTCCCGACAGGACAAATCCGAGGATTCAGCCTTGTCGTCATTCCACTGTAACCCCGACGCCTGGCACACCTTGCCGGTAGCTCGTCTTTCTCACGACTCTGCTCCTGTGCTTCACTCGTCTCCAATCCAATCTCTGCGTCCTACAGATCTTACCGTTGCAGTCTCAGGCTTGGCCTAGGGTATAGCACTCGGTTTTAACGGTACTCTCACGGCCACGCACTCGTTTAAATCCTCGCACTTGTATTCTTGATCTCTTGTTGAACTTGTGACCCTTGTACTTCCGCTCGCGTATCTTGGTTGACTGTCTCCTGTACTACGGCTGTCAGCGTCGCGTCTTCCGACCGACTCGTCCCGTGCCTCCTGGCTGCATGAACTGCGGCGCTGACTGCACTGACTGTCGCGCGAGCTCCAACTGACTGCTGCGCGAACTCCAACTGACTGCCTCGAGCTGCGCCTGCGCCGTCCTCTTTATAGGCAGCGGCGGGGTCCCGTTATTTCCCTTTTTGCACACGGCTTGCTAGGATCCAATGTCCAAGTGTGTCCCGTTAGTTCCCTTTGCACACGGCACGCATCGGGTCCAAGGTCCAAGATGTCCCGTTAATTCACGGTGCATCCTCTTTGTGCCGGTTTAAAGTCCACGGATTTACCGTTCGACCTCATTGCCCATTGGCGGCGTGGTCCCAGGTCCAGCGCGGCACCGTTATTTCACGGTCTCTCCGCTTTGGCCGGGTCCAAGGTCCAGGAAATACTGGACCGGTGGACCTGCATGCCCTCGGATTCGGCCACATTCTCGCTGCCTTCGCTGTTGCTAGGGGTTCTCCTGCCTCCAGATTTGTGGGGAGTTTTAAGACTCCTCACACACTTCTTTGCGAATTGCGTCGCTTGCAAGTTCTTGCAGCTCCCTCGACAACTTTTGTTGTCGCATAAATAGCAAGTGACCGCTCCGCTGCTGTATGTCGTCGTTCTCTTCTCTCGTCAATAACACTCTCGCCTTCGTCGCAAGGATCGCTTCTCGTTGTCCTTTTCTCATACGTAATATCTACCTTCGCATTCACCTGTCAAAATTCGATCACGGGCACTGTATCAAATTGTCGTCAAATTTTTTCTGTCGTTTTTCTTCTATGTTCTATTTTTCTCTCTACTGCGTACGTTGTTTCGATGCAAAAATTTGCGCGTTCGATTTTTGGCACGCACACAGTCAAGTTTTTGCACAATTTTTTGCACTCTTTTTGTACTCTTCGTAATCGTTTCAAACTCCTTTAGCACACAAATCTTCTGCTTTTAGATTTTGCTCGGCTTAAACTGTTACTGTTAAACAGGTACTTCCACTGCTATTAACTGTCTCTTTTTATACCCGTTACTCGTAGAGTAAAAGGGTATATTGTATTCGTGCAAAAGTATGTAACAGCTAGAAGGAAGCAATTCCGACCCTATAAAGTAAATATATTCTTGATCGGGGTCACTAGCCGAATCGATATAGCCATGTCCGTCTGTCCGTCTGTCTGTCTGTCTGTCTGTCTGTCTGTCTGTCTGTCCGTATGAACGCTGAGATCTCTGAAACTTCTTGGGTTTCCTACGCAGCGCAAGTTTGTTTTAGCCGAGGGCCACGCCCCCTATAACGCCCACAATCGCCTTAAACGATTTTAAAAGGTGTCTGGCTCCAACACCTTTAAAGATTTTGGAAATCGGACCATTCGTTAAAAAGTTATGCGCGAACTTAGTTTAATATATCCATCTCCCTCGCACTCCCTTTAGCTGAGTTACGGGTATCTGATAGTCGGGGCACCCGACTATACCGTTCTCTCTTGTTGGTTTTCTTTTTCTTCGTCGTTCCTTGTCGCAGCAGTTTAACTGTGTTAACGCACAGTTTTCTCTTTGTTCTTTTACTTTTTTCCGGACGAGCCCCCAATAATTTGTAGGGTTATTCAAACTTAAATGTTTTTTTTTTCGGATATTGTGAGTAAATTAAGGGAACAAAGGACTTTCGCAATCGACGGATGACACACGACTTCTTCTGACAAATGTTCGCAATGGAGTGGCTTGCTTAAATTTATAAGTCGTTATTTCTGTTCCAAAGAGGGTGATGAAATATTCTACGAGGTTGTGGAATTCTAAACAGTCTGTACCCATATGAAATTAAATAGGCTACTTAATACTACTCTTTAAGATTCGAACTTTTGACCAAATACGTATGTACATATGTATATTTGGATATGTTTTGATGTGCTTATATGTGCCCCGACTATCAGATACCCGTTACTCAGCTTAAGGGAGTGCGAGGGAGATGGAGATTTAAAACTTAATTTTAATTACTAATTTTGTAAACTAATTTCCTTTCAGCCAATGCAAAATTGGTCGAGTTTAAAATTAATAATTAGCGATCAAATGTGGAATCTGAAAATAATAAGATACTTTGCTACTTTTGTATGGGATGCCAATCTTTTCGTGTGTGTACAAATGTTTTTATTTCATTCAAAATGACAAATTTAAAAACAACTAATTCCAATTTACAAACAAGTATACATATTTGTGCGCAAATTAAAATTACATTAATAACTTTGTAACTAATAGAAAGTATAAAAATAAACTATTTTTCTTAGAGCACATTCATTTATTATATAGCTCTGCCAGTAGCCTTCTGATTCTCTCTCTTGAAGGATCTTCTACAAAGGTCGTTTACACAAAGGTTTTCAAAAAACGCGCTAATAAGAAATAAGAAAGTCCTGACAACCGTACTAAAAACAAATTTTAAGCGAACGAAGTCGCTCCGGGTAAAGCTAGTCTATATTATATAAAGGTGTAATTTTATCATTACTTGCCGGCGGCTGTGGTCCTGGTATCGGAGGCGACTGTAGATGCGGGCCGCTCCAGCGGCGGAACTTCCGCCTGTACGCCTGCTCCGGGTGTTACGATAAGCCAAGTATCGTCTTCCCCCTTCCTTCGAACAAGTACTGTTCTCGGGTCTGCCACTCTGCATCGCCTCGCACTCCTTCTTGCACTCTTGGTCCGGACAATCACGCTTGGGAGCCAGATGTAACGAACTGTTTTTAACTGTTCTCTCGCTACGTAAACGCCGCGATTAGCTCAGAGATATTGTGTGTTCGACCCACCAAATTTGTATTTCGTGACTTCCTCGGCTCAAGATCACTGTGTGCGTTTCTCGGCGGCGCTCCTTGACGGCGTCGCATCGTCGTATCCCTTCGTGCTATTTGTGGACTCCTGCGGCGTCGTTCTCCAACGGCGTCTCTCCAGTTTCACCCGGCTTGTAGGATTCGAAAGGTCTGAACAACCTTCCTTTAGGGTTCCGACCAGAATGATCTTGAGATCACCTGTGTCGTGTTACCTGAGGCCGGTCTGGCTCTAGCCTGAGAAACAAGTGTCCCGTCAAGTCAACTCCGAGGATTCAGCCTTGTCGTCAGTCCACCGCTTCTTGACTCTGGTATCTTGATCTGGGCGTATAGCACTCGGTTTTAACGGTACTCTCACGGCCACGCACTCGATTAAATCCTCGCACTTGTATTCTTGATCTCTTGTTGAACTTGTGACCCTTGTACTTCCGCTCGCGTATCTTGGTTGACTGTCTCCTGTACTACGGCTGTCAGCGTCGCGTCTTCCGACCGACACGTCCCGTGCCTCCTGGCTGCATGAACTGCGGCGCTTACTGCACTGACTGTCGCGCGAACTCCAACTGACTGCCTCGAGCTGCTCCGCGCCGTCCCCTTTATAGGCAGCGGCGGGGTCCCGTTATTTCCCTTTTTGCACACGGCTCGCTAGGGTCCAATGTCAGAGTGTGTCCCGTTAGTTCCCTTTGCACACGGCACGCATCGGGTCCAAGGTCCAAGATGTCCCGTTAATTCACGGTGCATCCTCTTTGTGCCGGTTCAAAGTCCACGGATTTACCGTTCGACCTCATTGCTCTTTGGCGGCGTGGGTCCAAGGTCCAGCGCGGCACCGTTATTTCACGGTCTCTCCGCTTTGGCCGGGTCCAAGGTCCAGGAAATACTGGACCGGTGGACCTGGATGCCCTCGGATTCTGCCGCATTCTCGCTGCCTCGTTGCTAGGGGCTCTCCTGCCTCGATATTTGTGGGGAGTTTTAAAACTCCTCACACACTTCTTTGCGAATTGCGTCGTTTGCAAGTTCTTGCAGCTCCCTTGACAACTTTTGTTGTCGCAAAAATAGCAAGTGACCGCTCCGCTGCTGTTCTCTTCTCTCGTCAATATATTCTTGATCAGGGTCACTAGCCGAGTCGATATAGCCATGTCCGTCTGTCTGTCCGTCTGTCTGTCTGTCCGTATGAACGCTAAGATCTCGTCGTTCCTTGTCGCGGGATGACACACGACTTCCTCTGACAAATGTTCGCAATCGTGTGGCTCGGTTATATTTATAAGGCGTTATTTCTGTTCCAAAGAGGGTGATATATATAGATCACTTTGATGAAAAGGGCTAGAACTATCTGGCGTTTTGGCTGATGAAATATTCTAAGATGTTGTGGAATTCTAAAAAGTGTGTACCCATATGAAATTAAATAGGCTACTTAATACCTTAATATATCCATACTATCAGATACCCGTTACTCAGCTTAAGGGAGTGCGAGGGAGATGGATTTAAAACATAATTTTAATTACTAATTTTTTAAACTAATTTCCTTTCAGCCAATGCAAAATTTGGTCAAGTTTAAAATTAATAATTAGCGATCAAATGTGGAATCTGAAAATAATAAGTTACTTTGCTTCTTTTGTATGGGATGCCAATCTATTCGTGTGTGTACAAATGTTTTCATTTCATTCAAAACGACAAATTTAAAAACAACAAATTCCATTTTACAAACAATATTTGTGCACAAAATAAAAGTGCATTATAAACTTTGTAACTGATAGAAATTATAAAAATTCACTACTTTTCTTAGATAACATTCATTTATTATATAGCTCTGCCAGTAGCCTTCATTTTCTCTCTCTATAAGGATCTTCTACAAAGGTTGTTTACACACAGGTTTTCAAAAAACGCGCAAATAAGAAATAAGAAAGTCCTGACAACCCTATTTCCTAACTCCAAACTAATTTTAAGCGGACGAAGTGGCTCCGGGTATAGCTAGTATATTTATATATATATTTTGGGTAGGAGAGCAACCAGATAAGACTATAGGTCTTAGGATAGAATCCATAATCCTTTCTGTAGGGTTTGGATATAATCCTTGTCCGACAGCAACACATTAAATTTTCCTGTTGTGACGTTTCTTCTCCTACATATCCTCTTAGGCCATTCGTGCATTGTTAATTGTTTTGAGTACATTAATTACACGAGGAATTTAAAAATTTTTCCTGATTGTTGAATTGACTTACATGCAACTTTAATGGCACTCATAATGTCTAACTCATAATGCCTAACATAAGTTCTGATCTTAACATTATGTGATTACATTACATTACATTACATTATGTGTGTTTTACTTCATTTCTTACAACTTTATTTATTTCATGATTTAATTTAATGTTTATCTAAATCCGCGAAATGACTTAACACCGCCCACATTAAAAGTCTCCAGACTTTAAATCAGTTAATAACGAGCGGAGCTAGTCGATCATTGACTCGTTTGACATGACCGTTTAACGATTTGACCTCTGCCACTCGAACCACTCCGTCCGATCCTGGAAATACTTTAGTGACGACGCCTAGCAGCCACGCTTGCGACGGAATGTTGTCCTCCTGAATTAATACGATGGTGCCTTCCACGAGGTTGTGCTGATCTTTGGTACACTTCTGCTTCTGTTGAAGGCTGAGAAGGTACTCTCTCAACCAGCTGGTCCAAAAGCGCTCCTTGATGACGGACATGAGCCGCCATCTGCTTAAGTAAGAGAGCTTGTCGTCGTTGACGCGTTGCACGGACACGGGTGGCAGCGCACCTAGCGTTAGACCAGCTAGTAGATGTGCTGGGGTTATGGCTTGAATGTCCTTCGGATTGCTGGTGACGGCTACTATTGGCCAGGATACGCGTCGATCGTTATTAGTGCCCCTAGTCTCGTCTCGACCGAGAGTCTAGTCACGCCCCGAGCACACACCCGCCTTCCCGACTTCGAAGCCACCCACACCCTCGGAATCCAACGCCCCGAATCCTCACTTCGAACGGTAACATGGGTGTTACCTGGATATCGTATCGGAGGAAACACGAACTCGAGGAAATCCTACTCGAGCTTGGCCTCGAACGCACTGGTACGGTCGAAGAGCAACGAGCCCAGCTCTACGCGTTCGTACGGCAACCCGAACTCCCCGACGCGGTCCAGACACGGCTCGGAGAAATGGAACAAAAATATGGAAATTCCCCATCCGCGGATTCCAAGCCACCGTCGCCGTTACCTCCGGACCTCGAGTCAAGCGCCTGCACGGCATCTACGCACACGATTACACCGGCCACGGTCCACACCAGGACCCCACGGGTGTGATCCACGTTGCCGGAAACAAGAGTCGGGAAACGGGCAAGGGCCTCAAGTATCCGGGAGTTACCCGAGGAACCCACCGATCCCACAGAGACAGTAACCAACCCGTTCGTACAGGATCAGTGCCGAATCCGCGCCCACGTCACCGTCGAGAGAAAACACCCCCTCAGGGCTACATTGGATACGGGGGCCTCGCACAGCCTCGAACGCCTGCCGAGGGAGTTAGACAACGGGAGAAACCTTCGCACCGTACGCTCACAGATGAAACTGGCCGATGGAACCGGTAGGGAACTGACGCAGGCCTTGAGGGCAGCAGTCCAGTTAGGAGAAGCAAGGGTCATCATTTCCATCCTCATCATGCCGGACGTACTAGATGACCTCCTCCTCGGCATGGATTTCGTATGCAGCACCGGAGCAACAATCCAAAGTGAACGCCAGGCCCTTACCCTGCGGCCCCCCACCAGAACCAGATCCATGGAGCCCCGCGAAACGAACCCAGACCTAGCACAAACACAGCCAGAACAGCAGGAGAACCACGACGAAGCCGTCGCACAGGCAGAACCAGAACAGCAGGAGAACCACGATGAAGCCGCCCCAAGGGCACAACCCCAACGCAGACGCAGACCCGAGCATCTGGGAAGCGCCAGCGCCAAATACACCAATGGTGATGAGCAAAGCCACACCAAGAATACACAGAACCATGGATAGGAGAATTCATCCAGCGGGAATTATACCGATTTGAAACCCTCACTGGAGTATCCCACATCGCCGAGCATAGTATCACTATGCGAACCGACCGACCGATCAAGCAGAGGTACCACCCGCGGAATCCAGTGATGAGAGCGGTCATTGAAAAACAGATAGATGAGCTGCTTCGCGACGGGCGCATTGAGCCATCAAAAAGCCCTCACAGTGCGCCGATAGTCATAGCCACGAAGAAGAATGGAGACGTAAGGATGTGTGTGGATTACCGGCAGCTGAACGAGAACTCGGTACCAGATTCCTACCCACTGCCGAGAATCAACAATTGTAACGTTTTTGTCGCCGTGGAAGGGCGGAATCTCGTCACGGAAAGCCGACCGGAACTTCTTTTAGATCGGTGCGCGGTCACGAACCCGTCAATTCCCACACCCTCGCCTAAGCCCGACCAGAACACACGCGTAGTTTTAGTTATTTCGCTGTTTTATTGGGTCTTGTGCTTAAAATTGTTGTTCGGATTCCGGCTTTTTGAAGAAGGAAGTAAAAAGGAAGAGAAAGTATAGAGCATTTTAAAGAGACCAGATAGCCGAACTGTCAAAGTCTCATTTTGGCGCAGCCTGAAGCGTTGCCACCTGGCCGACTATTGAAAGCCCAACAAGGTTTTCGGGGGCTTTCGTTACAATATGTTGGAGCGGCTGCGCATCGCCCGATATATATCCACGCTGGACCTTAAGAACAGGTACTGCCAGATTCCAGTAGCGCCCACCAGCCGTGAGTACACCGCGTTTACAGTCCCAGGACGGGGTTTATTTCACTGGAAGGTTATGCCTTTTGGCCTACATTCGGCACCGGCAACCTTTCAGCGGGCCCTGGATACTGTCATCGGCCCGGACATGGAACCGCATGCTTTCGCCTACCTAGAGGATATCATCGTAATCGGGGCCACACTCAAGGAGCATGTCCGAAATTAACGTATGGTGTTCCGGCGACTCAGGGAAGCGTGACTACGGTTGAATCGAGACAAGTGCCAGTTTTTCCAGCGACGCCTGAGGTACCTAGGCCACGTGATCAGCGAAGCCGGGATACAAACCGACCCTGATAACGTGGCAGCCATCCGGGAACTGACACCGCCGACGAACCTAAAGGAGCTGCGCCGATGCCTTGGAATAGCTTCCTGGTACCGTCGTTTCGTCCCCAACTTTGCGGACGTAGTCGAGCCAATGACATCTCTACTCAAGAAGGATCGGAAGTGGGAATGGGCAGAAAAACAGGACCAGGCCTTCCAAGGATTGAAGACCCTGCTGACCGAGGCTCCGATCTTAGGATGTCCAGACTTTGAGGCGAAGTTCGTGCTACAAACCGACGCGAGTGAATATGGTATAGGAGGTGTACTCACCCAATCCATCAACGGGCAAGAACGGGTGATCGCGTATGCCGGTTCGAGGTACTCACCGATCACCACTTGCTAAGTGGCTGAATTCGATCGACCACCCCACGGGCAGGATCGCTCGGTGGGGATTGAGCTGCAACAGTTCCAGTATAATATCAACTACCGCTGTGGAACCCAGAACCTAGTCGCCGACGACCTGTCGCGCCAACCTCTGGTAACGAATCAGCAACCGCAGGTACAAGGCAACAAGTGCAAGTGGATAAACAAAGTGCTACGACGAATGCAGCAGGAGCCCGCCAAGTTTCCAGACTTTTGGGAGGAGAACGGACAACTCTATCGTCGCACTGCCTGCGCCCGGAAGAGGAGAAATACACGCCCTGGAAACTATGCGTGGAAACGCAATACCGCCGGAGAGTGCCAGAGGAATGCCACAATCATCCCACCGCGGGACACCTAGGAGTACGCAAGATAAGCACACGGGTGGCTCAACAGTACTACTGACCGGGACTGTTCCGGGAAGTGGCTCAGTACGTTCGGAGATGTCCTAGTTGTCAGAGGTTTAAGGTTAGTCAGGAAAAGCCGGATGGAAAGATGTTTACGCGGAAAGTCAACGAACCGTTCCACGTATTGTGCGCCGACTTTGTCGGGCCTTTACCACGTTCTACGCTAGGGAACACTGTACTCCTCGTGTTCCTCGACTCGTTTAGCAAGTGGGTAGAACTGGTTCCCCTACGTCGAGCCACAGTCCCTAAACCTCGAGCAAGCGTTCCGAGAACGGATCCTCAGCCGCTTCGGGATCCCGAGGACCACGTCAGAACCCCACGGATCGGGCGGAGCTAACTGTTAAGACAATGATAGCATAGAATCTCGGAGACGCACCGCAGAACACCTGGGACAATCTGCTCCCGGAGATCTCGCTGGCCGTGAACAGCAGCGTGTCAGACACCGCGGGATTCAGCCCGGCTTTTCTCGTGCAGTGTCGGGAGCCACGCCTACCCAACGCTCTGTGTTCCGAAGTTACGCCGGGGAGAGGAACTGCGCAGATCCCACCTACGGAGAGGAGTGAGCAGCTCCATAACATCTTTAAGGTCGCCCGGGAAAACGCGGAACGTGCCACAGCAGAGCAGGGCAGACACTATAATCTGCGGCGACGGGAGTAGAAACCACCACTAGGATCACTGGTACTAGTACGCCGCCAAATTGGCCGCGAAATACGAGGGACCGTACCGAGTCCCCGAACATAGTCCTCTTACAGATCCCAGGAAGCCGACGCCGCCGCACCGTTAGTTTAAACAACCTGAAACCATATCACTAGGATGAGGACGACGACGACCACGACAGGGACCACGACTCAGAACGAATCAGAGACGACCAGGATGACCACCACAATCGTGCCCCGGCCGAGGAGACCAGGGTGTCTTGGGTGCCACTTGACCGTCCAGCGTCCCCACACCCCATTGGGGAAGAAACCTACTTGGTCGGCTTTCCTCGTCCCGGGAACAGTCACCGGAAATCCATCATTCGCCAAAAATAACCCTCGGACGACCGAGGGATACAGTGGACGAGGCTGGGAGCCGCTCTCCGCCCGATAAACGTCCAGAAAATACTCACGTTTTACATTCCCCACAGCTCAAGATCAAGAGACCCCAGAGGAAGTGAGTTCGGACAATGCCGCGACCAACATCGGACTGTAAACGCAGTAGCCTTCATGGTCGACGATCCACCCACGCGCGACGATCCTCGGAGTCAACCCCAAGGCAACCACCGACCATAGCGTAACTTGACGTTAGCGGCTGTCACTAAGTTTCATTGGCCAAGCTGCTGTGTAAGTCGGAGGCGATCCTGCAATTGTTCCACGTAAGCCGGAAAACTTTCCCGAAGAAGGGATGGTCGACCATACAGCAGTTGGTTCGGTAGTCGTAGTTCCCGACCTAGCATCAGTAGCGACGGTGAAAACTCAGTTGCCTCATGCGGGGCAGAGCGATAGGCCCAGAGAGCTAGCGGTAAAAGTTGGTCCCAGTCGCGTTGATCGGTCGCGACAAATTTGGCCAAGTGGTCCAGGAGGGTCCGATTAAATCTCTCGATCATCCCGTCCGATTGAGGGTGTAGCGGTGTAGTTCGAGTCTTCTCCACGTCGAGGAGGCGTAGGCAAGCTTAAAATACTTTCGATTCAAAGTTGCGGCCTTGGTCCGAGTGAAGGATAAATGGGGCACCAAAACTACAGAACACTTCTTGGATTAGTGATCGAGCTACCGTTTCGGCGGTTTGGTTGGGCAGAGCTATGCACTCCGGCCATTTGGTAAAGTAGCACATCACCACGGCGATGTAGCGATTCCCGAGGGTGGTTGTGGGCAGAGGACCGAGTATGTCGATCGCGAGTCCTTCGAAGGGAGTTTTTAAGCTTGCCGACTGTCTTCTTAATTCCGAAATGTCCGCAAGTGGTAGAGTTGTGAGCGCTGCGCAGAGCTTCCTCCTGAAGAGAGCGAGGTACTACCAAGGCTTCGTCAGCCGTTTTACATTTAATCATTAGCAGACCCCTTTCCATGAATAGATGTGGGAAAACAAAGGAAAACAAGGAGTGGTCAGGTCTACAATAGTTCTGCCTAAACATAATAGACATTTAATTTAGTATTTTTCGTTAACATTACCTTCCCTATAATTCAAATCTATTAACATAAACATATCGCTTGCAACTTTGCAAAAATATTTTAATCGGTACTGCACGAAAAGAATCGTCGCATTAAGTACTCGCTTTTGCTTTCTGTGCTTAGAGAAGAGTAGATGAAAACCCCCGAAAACCTATTGTTTTTCCGTTCGAATAAAAGTCATTAAACTTTATTTCGTGTTGTAATTGGACTATTCACCGGCGATCCTACAAATTTGGTGTCAGAAGTGGGATTTACTTGGAAAAACAGCAGAGAATCGACCGTGGCACAAAGATTAAAATCAGAGTGTGGCTAATTGCGCATCAGCAATTAGAAGGCGTTTTACGCATAGAGGAGGCGTTTTACGTGGAGGAAAAGCAGTTAACTGGCAGATCGTGTACACCGGAGAGGTGTAGCAAGGTGCGCATCCTGCGCAAAGGTCCTGAGAGGAGGAAGGAGACATCGAAAACTTTGGCTTTGGGAAAACGCACGTCTGGCGAAAAGGGCTGCAAAAATAGCGCAATCTGGTGAAATAGCCTGAGAGTCAGCGTCAACGTCATCGTCGGCACAGGGTGTGCATTGTTTGCAGAAACGGAGAGTGAGCGAACTGAATCACTTATTTTGTATTTTCAAACCTATAATATTACACAAAAATTCATTGTATTACCTAATCACTAAGTTAAGTTCAAGAATTCACTATAATTTGTTAATTTTTAACCATTGTAAGCAGAGAGTAATAACGAGTACAGAATGCAGAGGGAAGAAATTTTGGCGTTAAACGTGAACGCATTGAAGGACCAATTATCGCTGCTTAATTTAGCTACAAGCGGTAGGAAGCAGACACTGCAGGACAGACTTCTTGACCACTACAACTTGTCAGCTGAGGTAATTGAGGATGAGGAATCTGATTACGGGGATGCAGCTTCGCTGCATGACTCAAGATCTACAACAGGCGAAGGTCGCAGTTCATTTACATTGCGCGACATAGAAGACTCCCTTTCACAGTTCAATGGTTCAAGCCAGCCGTCAGTACACAGCTGGATCCAGGAGTTTGAAGATAATGCAGCAGCAGTCCAATGGAATAATCTTCAAATGTTTATTTATTCGAAGCAATTGTTAAAAGGCGCAGCAAAAATATTCATTCGAAGGCAGCCAGGCATTTCCAACTGGTTATCACTAAAGCGAGCACTCAAAGATGAATTTGGATCAGACGTATCGGCAATTGAAGTTCACCGCATGCTGAAAAATCGACGAAAAGTCCCAAATGAGGATTACAAGGAGTATCTGTATTCGCTCATGGAAATAGGAAAGCCTGTTAATTTGGATGATGCCAGTCTTATAGAGTACTTCATCGAAGGTATACCCGACTCGAGAGGCAACAAAAGCAACTTGTATCAGGCCAGGACTCTGCAGGAGCTTAAGGAGCAAATAAAGGTGTATGAGAAAATTCGTAGCAGTCGCCCAACGAAGACAAAAAACCAGATGTGACCAAACAGCATTTCAAAAAATGTTTCAAGTGTGGAAATCCTTCACATTTTGCAAAGGAGTGTCACAAGCCCATCAAATGCTACAGGTGCGAACAGCCAGGGCACAAGGCATCGAATTGCCCAGGTTCTAGGGTAGCTGAAACGAAGGATGGGAAAAGTGCAAACACAATGACGAGCCATATTAGCAGCAGTGGTAAATGCATTTTTAAGAAAATTTTCTGTAATGGCGTTCGATTTTCCGCTTTGATCGATACAGGCTGTGATCTCTGCCTTATCCGTGATGACGAGGTTGAGATGCTAGGAAATATCGAGCTTGTGAACGAAAAGCACTGCCTGGTCGGCATTTGTAACAGCGAGTTAAATACGCTTGGCAGTTTTGTAACCCAAGTTGCGGTAGACAACACTTGTTTGGACCTACACTTTCACGTTGCTAACAGAAATGATATTAAGTATTCAGCAGTCATCGGGAATAGCATTTTGAAGCAAGTGGACTTAATATTCTCAGAGAAGTCGGTAAAATTTCAAACAAAAGGGAACCAGAACAGCCAGGAATCCTTTACTACAGAAAAAGCAGTCGAGTCAGAGCTACAGATATTCCAGGAATACCCTCAGGTATGTCTTTTTGCTGAAAGCGAGGAGCACGAGATCGACGTCGCTCACCTGGAGAGATCAATTGCTAAAACTGTGAAAGATTTGACAAACAGCTACAAGCCAGAGAAGAAAAAGGACAGTCCCATACAAATGAAAATTTTGCTAAATGACGAATACCCAGTCTATGAACGCCCTCGACGCATTTCACATGCAGACAAGTCTATCGTAGACAACCAGGTTGAGAAATGGCTATCAGAGAAGATTATCCAGCCAAGTTCATCTGAGTATGCCTCACCTGTTGTCTTGGTACCGAAAAAGGATGGCAGTAAACGCCTTTGTTGCGATTATAGGCGGCTGAACGCGAAGATTGCCAAGGATCATTTTCCGATGCCACTTATAGATGATGTCATTGAAAGACTGCAAGGAAACAGCCTTTTCACAACACTTGACTTAGCGAATGGATTTTTCCATGTACCAGTTGAGCAGAATTCGAGAAAATATACATCTTTCGTGACGCATGCAGGACAATTTAAGAACTCAAAGAATATGTCCCGTTTGGAATCTCTAACTCACCAGCCGTATTTTCAAGATTCATTTATGCAATTCTACTGGATATGGTTCAAGACGGTACAGTCGTAACATACATGGATGATCTCATTATTCCATCTAAGGACGTTAACGAAGGAATCCACAAGCTAGAGCGTGTCCTCAACCGAGCTTCAGAGTTTAATTTGAAAATTAAGTGGAGCAAATGTCAGTTTCTTAAGGGAAAGGTTGTCTTTTTACGTTATATTGTCGAAGGAGGAACTATAAGACCGTCAGAAGCCAAAACGCAAGCAGTCAAGAACTTTTCGCTCCCACATGATCGAAAGAGTCTTCAGCGTTTCCTCGGATTAACATCCTACTTTCGGCGATTCGTTGCCGACTACGCGTTGAAGGCCAAACCACTTTCTGATTTGCTTCGTAAGGACATTCCATTCCGATTGGCCGAGGAACAACTCGCAGCATTCGAGCAACTAAAAATAGCTTTGATATCTGCACCGGTGTTACGTTTATATAATCCAAAAGCTCAGACGGAAATACACACAGATGCTTCTATGCACGGCTATGGAGGAGTTCTCCTGCAAAAAGATCAGGACGATCAACAGTTGCACCCCATACAATACCTAAGCCGAAAGACGAAGCCAGCTGAAGAGAAATACCACTCTTACGAACTCGAAGTGTTGGCTATAGTCGAAGCTTTGAAAAAATGGCGTGTCTATTTACTTGGGATAAAATTCAAGATCATTACCGATTGCAATGCATTTGCTTTAACAATGAAAAAGCGCGGCGAAATCCCTTTAAGAGTTTCACGTTGGGCATTGTTTCTCCAGGATTACGACTATGCCATCGAACATCGAAGTGGCAGCAAAATGAGGCACGTAGACGCCTTGAGTCGAGTTTCATGTCTAATGCTGGAAGACACTTTGCATCACAAACTGCAGGAAGCACAGTCGCAGGATGAATGGGTTCGGGCAGTAATGGCGGCCCTTGAGAACAGCACGTATGATGACTTCTTCGTTAAGCATGGCATACTCTACAAGGATCCCATCAAAGAGTTGATCGTGGTGCCGACTCTGATGGAGGAAGAAATCATTCGAATGGCCCATAAGGAAGGACATTTCTCTGTAAAAAGAACTCAAGAGGCAGTTGAGATGACATTTTACATAGCGGATTTATCGAAGAAAGTAACAAGAGTGGTCAAGAGTTGCGTCGAATGTATTATTTCTGAGGTCAAGGCAGGTAAAAAGGAAGGTTTCTTAACACCCATTAACAAGGACGAAAGGCCGTTGGAAACATATCATGTTGACCATGTCGGACCAATAGAGCAGACCAGCAAGAACTACAATTACATTCTCGTTGTGATGCGTTTACTAAGTTTGTCTGGCTCCACCCGACAAAAAATACAACGGCTGAAGGAGTTATTGATCGACTAACTCGTCAAGCGGCAGTGTTTGGAAACCCGAGGCGTATCATATCAGACAGAGGGGCAGCGTTTATTGCAAACACATTTAAACAATATTGCGTTGAGAACGGCATACAGCATCTAATGATAGCTACCGGAGTACCCCGAGGAAATGGTCAAGTGGAGCGGATCCATAAGATCGTGATCCCGATGTTAGCCAAGCTTTGTCAAGAAAAACCTTGTAGCTGGTATAAACATCTTGAGGTCGTACAGCAAGTGATAAACAGCACACCCCCAAGAAGCACGAGATTCTCACCTTTTAGGATATTGACAGGCGTTGAAATGAGAACAAACAAAGTAGCAGAGCTGAACACATTCCTTGAAGACGCCGCTATCGAAGGATTGGACAAAGAAGAGAGACCGTTCGAATGGAAGCGCAGGATAACATTGCCAAAGTTCAACAGGAAAATCGTAGACCCTTCAACAAGGGTCGCAAGAAGGATTGACCTACAAAATCAACGAGCTCGTGGCCATAAAGCGCACACAGTCCGGTACCGGCTTAAAGTTGAAGCCGAAATTCTTTGGACCATACAAAATAATAAGGACTTTACCTCACGGCCGATATGACGTAGAAAAGGTTGGAGACCATGAAGGTCCGGGCAAAACATCAACGGTTGCAGAATATATGAAGAAGTGGAATCCGGAATCAGAACCGGCAGAAGAACCATCATTCGAGCCGAATGACACTTCAGGATGGCCGACTGTGGGAAAACAAAGGAAAACAAGGAGTGGTCAGGTCTACAATAGTTCTGCCTAAACATAATAGACATTTAATTTAGTATTTTTCGTTAACATTACCTTCCCTATAATTCAAATCTATTAACATAAACATATCGCTTGCAACTTTGCAAAAATATTTTAATCGATACTGCACGAAAAGAATCGTCGCATTAAGTACTCGCTTTGCTTTCTGTGCTTAGAGAAGAGTAGATGAAAACCCCCGAAAAACTATTGTTTTTCCGTTCGAATAAAAGTCATTAAACTTTATTTCGTGTTGTAATTGGACTATTCACCGGCGATCCTA
>JBAMCF010000705.1:0-16806 GCA_037075285.1 Drosophila lutescens | reverse complement strand
GTTTTAAAGTACATAAATGCATATGTACGTATGTTTGTGTGTATACGTATATCTCAATAGTTTTTATATCCTTGGGTAGAGGGTATTATAATTTCTGTCAGATATTGTAACGCAGTGAAGGAGACGTTATCGACCACATAAAGTATATATATTCTTGATCAGCACCAATAGCCGAGTCCATCTAGCCATGTCCGTCTGTCCGTCTGTCCGTTTCTATGCGAACTAGTCTCTCAGTTTAAAGCTATCGCAATGAAACTTTCCCAAAAGTTCCTATTTCTATTGCAGGTAGTACAAATGTCGGAGCGAGCCGGATCGGACCACTATATCTTAAGGCTCCCATAGGAATAGTAAGATTTTTTTATTTTAAATTTTATGTAGGCGTGGTGATTTTTAACAATTAGAAATCATGACAACCAAAACGTATTTAGTTCAGTTGAGTTCAAAGTGTTCATGTGTTCAGTTCAGTGCTCAGAGTTAAGTTCAAGTTCTAATAATAATAAATAAAAAAGTTTTGTTCAGCTTAACGCTAAAACAGATCAACGTGAAAACAGTTTCTTGTTCGGCTCAACAATATCAAAAGTTTTATTTAAAAAATTGTTAAAAATTTCTACAAATTATTCAAAATGCCGCCACTGTATATCGTTAACAATTAGCGCCTTGAAATACTCTAAAGAAAACGGAACAAAGCGTTAAGTTCACTGTTAAAAATAAAAATGTACATTGCTTTCTTTGACTTTTATTTTAACTGCAAGGGTATATAAACTTCGCTTCTTGCCGAAGTTAGCCTTTCTTGTTTCATATAATTATGTTTCTTTGGTCTTTTTTCCTATATTCAAGAAAACCATTTCTAAAATTCAGAAAATTACACTGAGAAAACTTGAGAACCAGAAAACCAAGAACGAATCTTCAATATTTCAGTATTTTGTCTTCTCACTTTTTTTAGCACAAACGTTCTTGATATCAAGAATAAAAGTATTCTTGATCTGGTTTTTTGAGAATACATCGTTCTTGATTTCGTTTATCAAGCATGAGCATTCTTGAAATCGTCCCCAAGCATTCTTGATATCGTCCCCAACCTCGTCTCAGAAATGAAAAAAATGAGAAGTTTTAAAAATTGAGAGAGACATTCTCTCTGGAAAGTAGGCAAGCTACCGAAGTACACTTCGGATCTCGTAAAAAGATCGTGTTTTTCGGCCAGTTTCTCGCAATTAGTGAAGCAGTATGATGGACGCTGACGACACCTGCTTAAAGAACATTCTAGAGGAACTAGATATTTTGAGTGCGCTGCCCTTCCTCGAACGTAAGTATTTAATAATAACATTAGTGTTTAAATAATAATAATAATAGTGAAAATAAGCTATATAATAAATAAATATTTGAATGTGCATGCACATACACGTTTGTGAAAAAAAGTGACGCCACGCTAAATGCATCTATGTGTGTATACATATGTGTGCTTATGCAGATGCGTTAGTGTGTGAAAATTAGCATACCCACCGGGAAAGTGAGAAGGTGGTTCTTTGTGTGTTGGAAATCCTCTTCCTTTTAGCAGAAAATGTTGGAAATCCTGTATCTTTTAGCAGGCGACGGTGTAGGGAATTTGAAATTCCTTTGTAAAACCACATAGAAACCTCATTTCCCCTTACTTTTTGTGTCACCCCCGTGTATTTTGAAACCAGAGACGGAAGAAATGTAAGGGGTGAATGAGGTTTTGTCCCTTCCGCTTGTATGGAGAAACCTCATGAAAAATATCATATTTTCCAGAGGAATGTTCCCCCGTAGCACGTGCTAAGTTTTTTATGTATGTGTGCATTTTCTCTTATGTAATTTTTAAGGCCGTAAAATCTTGTGCTAGAATTTTGAAGGTTCTGTTTTAAAAATAATATGAAAAAATCACTTTAACTATATTTTTAGGCGCTGGAGGAATTGCGAATGCCTGGAGTTCATTGACAAGGAAAAAATAAAGGAGGCGCTTCCGTCAATTGATTGAGAAGTCTTTTATAAATAAGCTTTCAGAATTTTGTACTGCACCCATACATTCATACTTACTGAGTAATGATAAGACTGCTGTTAGACTTAAATATGTTTAGTTATAAGTAATTTTTAACAAGAGAGAACGCTATATTCGAATGCCCCTACAATCAGATACCTGTTACTCAGGTAAAGGGAGTGCGAGGGAGATGGAGATAGAAACTTTGAACACGCATAACTTTTTAACGAATGGTCCGATTTGAAAAATTTCTTTTTATATTTCGATAGGTATTGATAAACACAATAAAACTGCATTTTTACTTTTCCGAAATATTGAAATTTTTAAAAAATCGTATATAAGCGATTGTGGGCGTTAGAGTGGGCGTGGGAACTTTTGAAAAAAATTCACGCTCGTAGGAACTCCTAGAATCTGCATGCAAAACGCCAATCTTCTAGCTTTTATAGTTTCCAAGATCTCAGCGTTCATACGGACGGACAGACAGACAGACAGACGGACAGACGGACAGACAGACGGACAGACAGACGGACATGGCTATATCGACTCGGCTACTGACCCGATCAAGAATATATACATTTTATAGGTCGGAAACGCTTCTTCTAGCTGTTACATACTTTTGCACGAATAATATACCCTTTTCCCACCGACCCCCCCACCCCCCCCCCGAGGAAAATTCCATAATAACAAATAAAAACTGTATAAAATATAAAGAAAGTGGTTATAAAAATGTTTAATTTTTCGAAAAATTCTTTGGGATCAAGAGTGGAACACTCTTGAAATCGAGAAGAACGTATTCTTAAATCTTGCCGAGAGTTTGTCAGAAGGGTCTATTACTAAAATAAGAGCCCAATCTTGAAATCGAGAACGCCTATTGAAATCAAGAAGTACCCATACTTGAATCCAAGAATTTTTCTTCTTGAAGATAGAAGATTTCTTATACTGAAATCAAGAATATTGTAGTCTCAAATTGGAACACTGTTCTTGATTTTAGTAAAACCGTTCTTACTTTGAGCACGGAAATACTGAAATCAAGAACGGTTTTTTTCTCGGTGTACCATTTTCAACATTTGAAACCAAGAATACATTCTTCTTGGTAAGAAAATATTAATACCGAGAACGATTTCACTTGATCTAAGAACGCCTATTCTTGAAACCAAGCACGCTCTATGTTTCGAATCCAAGAATGTACATTCTTGAAGATAAGAAGATTATACTGAAACCAAGTTTTTATTTTAAAAGTAGTCTCAAATTAAGAACACTCGTTCTTGATTTTAGTAAAACCGCTCTTGGCTTACTTTTGAGCATCGGAAATATTGAAATCAAGAACGTGAGAACGGTTTTTTTTCTGTACCATTAATTTACTAACATTAAGAAAAATTCAATTTTTATAGCCATTTTCTAAAATTTAGAAAACAAAAATTTTGGAGGCAGTTTTCAGCGGTATCTCGCAGAAGCAATAACTATTCACAAACGTCAAGTCGCTACTACATAAAATTTGGTTCACACTTGTCCATATGAGAATGCGCAAAGTATTCAGCAGAGTTCACAAGTTTAGCAGGTCTCTATATTGACCTTTGAAATTTTTCAAATCCGCCCACAATTTCATAAAAATTAATTTCTAAATTTTAGAAATCTCGCCATTAAATCGGCCTACCTTTGAAAATAGAAAAATTTCTTGTTTTTAGAAAATTTGCCTTTGAATATAGAAAACCTTTCTAGATGAAGAAAATTCAAGAAAGAATTTTCTTGAAATTAGAAAATTTAAATCTCATGTTTTTTTTGCCGTCGCAAACAATTTCTACGTATTTAATGGCAAAATCGCCATTGAATATATGAAGAAAGACTAGAATTGAAAGCTACTTCGGCTACCGAATGCTAACGACAAGAAAAACGAAGTAGGACGAAGGGCCTACTCGGCCCGACATATCTGGCTTCCGACTTCTCCGAGCATCAGTTGTGAAAAAAATCGTAAGTGATGGACGTGATTCTTGCGGATAAGAGGTGAAGCCTTTTTCCAAATATTCAAAGGTAAGTACATATATAATTTTTTGTATAGCGCGTACAATGTGTGTGTAATTAAAGGAAAAACTCGAAATCTCTTAACCAAGTTTACAATTTAGTTGAATTGTTTTTTAGCTAAAAGCTACGTGTACATACATACATTTGTACAAAAATATGTTGGTGTACAGTTCTATAATAACTTCACCTTATTACTGCATTATATTTATTTTTCAGAATGAAAAATTACAGATGAATCGCCAAAATACTTCAGTTGCATCAGCCAAATAATTTGTTTGGCGAAGCTGTAATTTTGTTTTAAAACCTTCTAAGGTAAGAGTATATCAAAGAAAATATGTTGTATTTGTTTGACATACCTAGGCATGTAAATATGTATGCATGTACGCGGCTCACCCGATCTGAAACCCGATTTTCAACCCTTCATATTCTGCTCCGTCTCCGTCTTCGACCGACGCGTCGCGACTTTTCTCTTCTTCTTCTTTAAATTGTACCATGATCTCGACCTTACATTCGGGTTCCTTCGCTCAAAGGTCTGTTTGTAAATATGAATGTAGTACGTGTCTCTCCCGGTTCTCTTCTGAAATTCGATTTTCAACCCTTCCATCCTTGTGTTCTACCTGTCTGCCTCTCTCTGTCTTTTGACCAACGTGATTGTATTTTGGCTATTATTGTTTAAAAAAATGTTGTTTATCTTAAACCAAATATTTGATATCCCAATAATTCTATTTTCCAGATGTGGGAAGGCGAAGAAAATGGTTTTTGATACCTGCAACTATCATACTGAGTTTTGAAATCACCTTATGTCATATGAAGTTCAACAGACCTTGTGTTATACAATATTAAATTATGTGAATTAAATTCACCACCAATAATAACTCGTATGCTTAAAAATAAATGTTTTCTTAAGTCAAAAGTGTGTTATTTAAAAATGTTTAAATGTTAAGTGTTAAATGTTTGAAATGTAATAAAATATAATATAAAAAAATCTAAGTTACATTTTACTTTGAGGGTTTGTAAAACATCCTTCTTATTTTAAAGAAATTGCTTTCTTGTTTTAAGAAATATTTTTTTGTTTAAAAGGTGCCTTTCTAACCTTTATTTCAAGAAATATTTTTTTTTTTTGAAAGGCACCATTAAAACAAGAAAAAATATTTCTTGAAACAAGAAATTAAATTTCTTAAAACAAGAAATGGTTTTTTAGAAAGCCACCATTAAAACAAGAAAAAATATTTCTTGAAACAAGAAATTAAATTTCTTAAAACAAGAAATGGTTTTTTAGAAAGGCACCTTTTAAACAAGAAAAAATATTTCTTAAAACAAGAAAAGCAATTCTTGATTTAAGAAATAATATTTCTTGAAAGGATGTTTTACAAACCCTCAAAGTAAAATGTAACTTAGTTTTTTTTATATTATATTTTATTACATTTCAAACATTTAACACTTAACATTTAAACATTTTTAAATAACACACTTTTGACTTAAGAAAACATTTATTTTTAAGCATACGAGTTATTATTGGTGGTGAATTTAATTCACATAATTTAATATTGTATAACACAAGGTCTGTTGAACTTCATATGACATAAGGTGATTTTAAAACTCAGTATGTAGTTGCAGGTATCAAAAACCATTTTCTTCGCCTTCCCACATCTGTAAAATATAGAATTATTGGGATATCAAATATTTGGTTTAAGATAAACAACATTTTTTTAAACAATAATAGCCAAAATACAATCACGTTGGTCAAAAGACAGAGAGAGGAGCAAGACAGGTAGAACACAAGGATGGAAGGGTTGAAAACCGAATTTCAGAGAGAGAGAACCGGGAGAGAGAGACACGTACATACATTCATATTTACAAACAGGCCTTTGAGCGAAGGGAGCCCGAATGTAAGCAGGTCAGATCATGGTACAATTTAAAGAAGAAGAAGAGAGAAAAGTCGCGACGCGTCGGTCGAGAGAGCGAGAGACAGGAGCAGAATATGAAAGGGTTGAAAATCGGGTTTCAGATCGGGTGAGCCGCGTACATGCATACATATTTAGATGCCTAGGTATGTCAAACAAATACAACATATTTTTCTTTTTGATATACTCTTACCTTAGAAGGTTTTAAAACAAAATTACAGCTTCGCCAAACAAATTATTTGGCTGATGCAACTGAAGGTATTTTGGCGATTCATCTGTAATTTTTCATTCTGAAAAATAAATATAATGCGAGTAATAAGGTGAAGTTATTATAGAACTGTACACCAACATATTTTTGTACAAATGTATGTATGTACGTAGCTTTTAGCTAAAAAAACATTTCAACTAAATTTGTATAAACTTGGTTAAGAGATTTCGAGTTTTTCCTTTAATTACATACACATAATTGTACGCGCGCTATACAAAAAATTATATATGTACTTACCTTTGAATATTTGGAAAAAGGCTTCACCTCTTATCCGCTTAAGAATCACGTCCATCACTTACGATTTTTTTTCACAACTGACGCTCGGGTGATCAGAGAAGTCGGTAGCCGGGTAGTTGTCGGGCCGAGTAGGCCCTTCGTCCTACTTCGTTTTTCTTGTCGTTAGCATTCGGTAGCCGAAGGAATTCAATGGCTACTTTTCTAAATTCTTTTTTGCCATTAAATCCGTAGGAAATTGTTGGGCTGCGACGGCAAAAAAAAACCGATGAGAATTAAATTTTTCTAATTTCAAGAAAAATTCTTTCTTGAATTTTCTTCATCTAGAAAGGTTTTCTATATTCAAAGGAAAATTTTCTAAAAACAAGAAATTTTTTTTCTATTTTCAAAGGTAGGCCGATTTATTGGCGAGATTTCTAAAATTTAGAAATTAATTTTTATGAGTGTGGGCGGGTTTTGAGGGCACCAAAGGTCCAATAACATAGAGACCTGCTGCACTTGTGGCTCTGCTACAGGCTACGCACAGCGCAGCTCTCTGCATTCTAGGACTAGTGTGAACCAACACTTTGCTGTACGTAGCGACTTGACGTTTGTGAATAGTTATTGCTTCTGCAGATACCACTGAAAACTGCACTCCAAAATTTTGTTTCTAAATTTTAGAAAATGGCTATAAAACTGAATTTTTTCTTAATGTTAGTAAATTAATGGTACACCGAGAAAAAAAACCGTTCTCAACGTTCTTGATTTCAGTATTTCCGTGCTCAAAAGTAAGCCAAGAACGGTTTTACTAAAATCAAGAACGAGTGTTCTTAATTTGAGACTACTTTTTTGAAAATAAGTATTCTTGATTTCAGTATAAGTCTTCTTATCTTCAAGAAGATACATTCTTGGATTCAAGCATAGGCGTTCTTGGTTTCAAGAATAGGCGTTCTTGGATCCAAGAGTAAATCGTTCTCGGTATTAATAATTTCTTACCAAGAAGAATGTATTCTTGGTTTCAAGATGTTAGTAAATTAATGGTACACCGAGAAAAAAAACCGTTCTCAACGTTCTTGATTTCAGTATTTCCGTGCTCAAAAGTAAGCCAAGAACGGTTTTACTAAAATCAAGAACGAGTGTTCTTAATTTGAGACTACTTTTTTGAAAATAAGTATTCTTGATTTCAGTATAAGTCTTCTTATCTTCAAGAAGATACATTCTTGGATTCAAGCATGGGTATTCTTGATTTCAAGAATAGGCGTTCTCGATTTCAAGATTAGGCGCTCTTGATTTTAGTAATATAGACCCTTCTGAGACGAAACTCTCCTTGATTTCAAGAATACGTTCTTCTCGATTTCAAGAGTGTTCCACTCTTGATCCCAAAAGGAATTTTTCAGAAAAATTAAACATTTTTATAACCACTTTCTTTATATTTTATACAGTTTTTATTTGTTATTATAGATTTTTCATAATTATACCCGTTACTCGTAGAGTAAAAGGGTATATTGTATTCGTGCAAAAGTATGTAACAGCTAGAAGGAAGCGTTTCCGACCCTATAAAATGTATATATTCTTGATCAGGGTCACTAGCCGAGTCGATATAGCCATGTCCGTCTGTCTGTCCGTCTGTCTGTCCGTCTGTCCGTCTGTCTGTCTGTCTGTCCGTCCGTATGAACGCTGAGATCTTGGAAACTATAAAAGCTAGAAGATTGGCGTTTTGCATGCAGATTCTAGGAGTTCCTACGCAGCGCAAGTTTGTTTCAAAAAGGTGCCACGCCCCCTCTAACGCCCACAATCGCTTATATACGATTTTAAAAATTTCAATATTTCGGAAAAGTAAAAATGCAGTTTTATTGTGTTTATCAATACCTATCGAAATATAAAAGAAATTTTTCAAATCGGACCATTCGTTAAAAAGTTATGCGTGTTCAAAGTTTCTATCTCCATCTCCCTCGCACTCCCTTTACCTGAGTAACGGGTATCTGATTGTAGGGGCACCCGACTATAGCGTTCTCTCTTGTTAAAAATTACTTATAACTAAACATATTTAAGTCTAACAGCAGTCTTATCATTACTCAGTAAGTATGAATGTATGGGTGCGGTACAAAATTCTGAAAGCTTATTTATAAAAGACTTCTCAATCCAATTGACGGAAGCGCCTCCTTTATTATTTCCTTGTCAATGAACTCCAGGCATTCATAATTCACTCCAGCGCCTAAAAATATAGTTAAAGTGATTTTTCATATTATTTTTTAAAACAGAACCTTCAAAATTCTAGCACAAGATTTTACGGCCTTAAAAATTACATAAGAGAAAATGCACACACATACATAAAAAACTTAGCACGTGCTACCCAGCGGGAACATTCCTCTGGAAAATATGATATTTTCATGAGGTTTCTCCATACAAGCGGAAGGGACAAAACCTCATTCACCCCTTACATTTCTTCCGTCTCTGGTTTCAAAATACACGGGGGTGACACAAAAAGTAAGGGGGAAATGAGGTTTCTATGTGGTTTTACAAAGGAATTTCAAATTCCCTACACCGTCGCCTGCTAAAAGATACAGGATTTCCAACATTTTCTGCTAAAAGGAAGAGGATTTCCAACACACAAAGAACCACCTTCTCACTTTCCCGGTGGGTATGCTAATTTTCACACACTAACGCATCTGCATAAGCACACATATGTATACACACATAGATGCATTTAGCGTGGCGTCACTTTTTTTTCACAAACGTGTATGTGCATGCACATTCAAAGTATTTATTTATTATATAGCTTATTTTCACTATTATTATTATTATTTAAACACTAATGTTATTATTAAATACTTACGTTCGAGGAAGGGCAGCGCACTCAAAATATCTAGTTCCTCTAGAATGTTCTTTAAGCGTGTGTCGTCAGCGTCCATCATACTGCTTCACTAATTGCGAGAAACTGGCCGAAAAACACGATCTTTTTACGAGATCCGAAGTGTACTTCGGTAGCTTGCCTAAAAATTTCAGAGAGAATGTCTCTCTCAATTTTAATCTCTCTCATTTTTTTTCATTTCTGAGACGAGGTTGGGGACGATATCAAGAATGCTTGGGGACGATTTCAAGAATGCTCATGCTTGATAAACGAAATCAAGAACGATGTATTCTCAAAAAACCAGATCAAGAATACTTTTATTCTTGATATCAAGAACGTTTGTGCTAAAAAAAAGTGAGAAGACAAAATACTGAAATCAAGAAGATTCGTTCTTGGTTTTTTCGTTCTCAAGTTTTCTCAGTGTAATTTTCTGAATTTTAGAAATGGTTTTCTTGAATATAGGAAAAAAGACCAAAGAAACATAATTATATGAAACAAGAAAGGAAGCTAACTTCGGCAAGCCGAAGTTTATATACCCTTGCAGTTAAAATAAAAAGTCAAAGAAAGCAATGTACATTTTTATTTTTAACAGTGAACTTAACGCTTTGTTCCGTTTTCTTTAGAGTATTTCAAGGCGCTAATTGTTAACGATATACAGTGGCGGCATTTTGAATAATTTGTAGAAATTTTTAACAATTTTTTAAATAAAACTTTTGATATTGTTGAGCCGAACAAGAAACTGTTTTCACGTTGATCTGTTTTAGCGTTAAGCTGAACCGAAAACTTTTTTTATTTATTATTATTATTAGCTTTGAACTTAACTCTGAGCACTGAACTGAACACATGAACACTTTGAACTCAACTGAACTAAATACGTTTTGGTTGTCATGATTTCTAATTGTTCAAAATCACCACGCCTACATAAAATTTAAAATAAAAAAATCTTACTATTCCTATGGGAGCCTTAAGATATAGTGGTCCGATCCGGCTCGCTCCGACATTTGTACTACCTGCAATAGAAATAAGACTTTTGGGAAAGTTTCATTGCGATAGCTTTAAAACTGAGAGACTAGTTCGCATAGAAACGGACAGACGGACAGACGGACATGGCTAGATGGACTCGGCTATTGGTGCTGATCAAGAATATATATACTTTATGTGGTCGATAACGTCTCCTTCACTGCGTTACAATATCTGACAGAAATTATAATACCCTCTGCAAGGATATAAAAACTATTGAGATATACGTATACACACAAACATACGTACATATGCATTTATGTACTTTAAAACAAGAGAGAACGCTATAGTCGGGTTGGTGTCTGTTGGAATACCCCTATTCCTATTCAGAAATACCATTGAAATACCATTTAGTATATATCCTTTTTGGCTTTAATGAAGACATAGCCTTTGGTCATACTGACCGATCTTCTTTCTCTTTCTTGTGACCTTTTCTCGAGCTAAGTTGTGGTGCTGGTGTTGCGGTATAATTAAAACATAAATCATAAAACATAACTACATCTGTGTCTTTACTGGGTATAATTAGCGTCATAAACAATAGGTTATGGGCCCAGTCCATGCCTAATAAACAATTGATCTGTGAAACAGTTTATATAAAAAGTCTTATTTCAATTTCTTAGAAATTTCTAGTTCTTGTGAAATTGTGATTTCTTGTGAAATTACATTGAGTTGAGTTCCGCGTGTGTATACCTATACTTGTACAACTGCATATGTGTGCACAGTAAAATGGACAGGGCAAAACGTAATATAAAGCCATTCGATGGCGAGAAGTACGCAATTTGGAAATTTAGAATTAGGGCTCTTTTGACCGAACTGGATGTACTTAGGGTCATTGATGAGGATATACCTGCCAAAGTGGATGAAAAGTGGACGAAAGCAGAGCGTTGTGCAAAAAGTACGTTAATAGAGTACCTTAGCGATTCGTTTTTGAACTTTGCCACAAGCGATATAACTGCGCGTCAAATTCTTGGAAATTTGGACGCTGTATATGAACGAAAAAGTCTAGCGTCGCAGTTGGCAGTTCGCAAACGCTTGCTTTCTCTTAAGCTATCGAGTGAAATGTCCTTATTGTCCCATTTTACTATTTTTGATGAATTGACAAGTGAGTTGTTGGCCGCAGGTGCAAAAATAGAAGAGATGGATAAAGTGTCTCATTTGTTGATTACTTTGCCTTCGGCTTATGATGGTGTCATTACAGCAATAGAGACATTATCAGAGGATAATTTAACATTAGCTTTTGTTAAGAATAGATTGCTAGATCAGGAAATTAAAATTAAAAATGATAATAATGACACTAGCAGGAAAGCTTTAAACACGATCGTTCAAAACAAAAGCTACAACAACAAAAACAATTCATTTAAAAATCGTGTAACTAAACAAAAGAAAATATTTAAGGGAAATTTTAAGAATAGGGTTAGATGTCACCACTGTGACAAAGAAGGACACATTAAAAAGGATTGCTACCAATATAAAAGAATTATAAATGAAAGAAATAAAGAGAATAAAAATTACGATAAACAAGCTAAAACCGCAACATCACAAGGCATTGCATTTATGGTCAAAGAAGTGCAAGAAAAGTCGCGTTTAGATAAATGTGGATTTATTCTTGATTCCGGTGCAAGTGATCATCTGATAAATGATGAGTCGCTGTTCATCGATAGTGTGGAATTGGTGCCGCCGCTGAAGATAGCTGTGGCCAAGCAAGGCGAATATATCTACGCATCTAAGCGTGGCATTGTGCGTTTGCGCAATGAGCACGAAATAACACTGGAGGATGTGCTGTATTCCGAGCAGGCTGCTGGAAACTTGATGTCGGTGAAGCGCCTACAGGAGGCAGGAATGTCAATCAAATTTGACAAGAATGGAGTAACCATTTCCAAGAATGGATTGACGGTGGTCAAGAACTCAGGTATGTTTAACAATATACCTATTGTTCAGTTTCAAGCATATAATATAGATGCGAAACATATAAATAATTTTCGATTATGGCATGAGAGGCTTGGTCATATAAGCAATGGCAAGTTATTAGAAATAAAACGAAATAATATGTTTAGTGATAACAGTCTTTTAAATAATTTAGAGCTATCGGATGAAATTTGCGAACCATGCTTAAATGGAAAACAAGCAAGGTTACCGTTAAAACAATTTAAAGATAAAACACATATTAAAAGACCCCTATTTGTTGTGCACTCAGATGTTTGTGGACCCATTACTCCAGTTACACTAAATGACAAAAATTACTTTGTGATCTTTGTTGATCAGTTTACACACTATTGTGTAACTTACCTAATAAAACACAAATCTGACGTATTCAATATGTTTAAAGACTTTGTAGCAAAATGTGAAGCTCATTTTAATTTGAAAATTGTTAATTTGTACATTGACAATGGGAGAGAATATCTCTCAAATGAGATGCGTCAGTTTTGTGTTAATAAAGGTATTACTTATCATTTAACAGTACCACACACACCACAATTAAATGGTGTTTCTGAAAGAATGATTAGAACCATCACAGAGAAAGCTCGTGCCATGGTAAGTGGTGCACAACTTGACAAAAGTTTTTGGGGTGAAGCAGTGTTAACTGCAACTTACTTAATTAATCGAATTCCTAGTAGGGCAATAGTTAATAGCGTGATGACCCCTTACGAGATGTGGCACAATAAAAAGCCCGATTTAAAACATTTGAGAGTGTTTGGTGCAACTGTATATGTGCACAATAAAATTAAAAAAGGAAAGTTTGATGATAAATCATACAAAGCTATTTTAGTGGGCTACGAAGCAAATGGCTTAAAACTGTGGGATGCTGTTCATGAAAAATTTCTCGTTGCAAGAGATGTGGTTGTCGATGAAACCAATATGGTTAATTCTAGGGCTGTTAAATTTGAAACAGCATTCCTGAAAGATAGTAAGGAAAGTACAAATAAAAATTTCCCGAATGAAAGTAAGGAAAATAAAGAAACAAAATTCCCGAATGAAAGTAAGGAATGCGACAACACACAAATCCTGAATGATAGTAAGGAAACAGATGAACATTTTCTGAATGAGAGTAAGAAAAGAAAGCGAGATGATCTCCTGAATGAAAGTAAGGGATCAGACAACCCGAATGAGAGTAGGGAAAATGAAACAGCAGAATACTTCGATGAAACTGGATATGTTAAGAATCCAATTGGAAGTGATGGTATTGAAATAACGAGTAGAAGAAGTGAGAGATTAAAAACAAAGCCCCAAATATCATATTATGAAGATGATAATAGTTTTGATAAATTTGTATTAAATGCTCACACTGTCTTCAATGATGTTCCAAATACATACGATGAAATTCAGTATAGGAATGATAAGTTGTTTTGGGAGGAAGCCATAAAAACAGAGTTAAGTGCCCATGAACTAAATAATACCTGGACAATCGTAGAAAGTCCTACACATAAAAACATAGTAGATAGCAAATGGGTATTTTCCGTTAAATATAACGAACTAGGAACTCCTACTAGATATAAAGCTAGATTAGTTGCACGAGGATTTACTCAAAAATACCAAGTCGATTATGAAGAGACTTTTGCTCCCGTAGCTAGAATTTCCAGTTTTCGATTTATATTATCGTTGGCAGTACAATATAACTTGAAAGTCCATCAAATGGATGTAAAAACAGCATTCTTAAATGGCACGTTAAAAGAGGAAATATATATGAGACTTCCTCAAGGTGTACAGGGCAAAGGTGGCAATGTATGTAAATTGAATAAGGCAATTTACGGTCTCAAACAAGCCGCTAGATGCTGGTTTGAAGTTTTTGAACAAGCATTGAAAGACTGTGAGTTTGTTAACTCTTCCGTAGATCGCTGTATATATATCCTTGATAAAGGTGATATCAAGGAAAATATTTATGTGCTGTTATATGTTGATGATGTGGTGATAGCTACGGGAAATATGACAACAATGAATAAATTCAAAAATTATTTAATGAAAAAGTTTAGAATGACCGACCTAAAAGAAATAAAACATTTTATTGGTATTAGAATAGAAATGTATGAAGATAAAATTTTCCTGAGCCAAGCTGCATATGTTAAAAGAATCTTAAGTAAATTTAACATGGAAAATTGCAATGCAGTTAGTACTCCCTTACCAAACAAACTAAATTATGAGTTACTTAATTCAGATGAAAACTGCAATGCTCCATGTCGTAATCTCATAGGATGTTTAATGTACATAATGCTATGTACACGTCCCGACTTAACTACTGCAGTAAATATTTTAAGTAGATATAGTAGCAAAAATAATTCCGAGCTATGGCAGTGCTTAAAAAGGGTCCTTAGGTATTTAAAGGGAACTATTGAAATGAAACTTATTTTTAAAAAAAATGCTGAGTTTAAAAATACATTAATTGGTTATGTAGATTCTGATTGGGGAGGAAACGAGATTGATAGAAAAAGTACCACAGGGTATTTATTCAAAATGTTCGATCTAAATTTAATTTGTTGGAACACAAAGAGGCAGAACTCAGTAGCAGCCTCATCAACTGAAGCTGAGTACATGGCTTTATTTGAAGCTGTGAGGGAAGCGCTGTGGCTAAAATCTCTTCTTAGTAGTGTTAATATCAATCTCGAAAATCCAATTAAAATTTACGAAGATAACCAAGGCTGTATCAGTATAGCAAATAATCCCTCATGTCATAAACGAGCCAAACATATTGATATCAAATACCATTTTGCCAGAGAACAAATTGAAAGTAACACCATTTGTCTTGAGTATATTTCCACAGAGAATCAACTTGCTGATATTTTCACAAAGCCACTGCCTGCCGCTAAGTTCTATGAAATACGACACGAGTTGGGATTACTACAAGATGACTGATCCACTGTTTGCTGATGCTGAAGTTTTTTTTATTATTTTGAATTTAATCGATCTCATGAAATACTTTTGTTCCTTTTTTTATGTTTTAAGCATTAAGTTATTGAAATTTAAAATTCTTTGTAAACATATGTATATGTAAGATTGATCTGAGCGGGTTTTTCTGGGTTTTCCCCGTATCCTTGCAGCAAATGCTGGATCATATAACTATTCCCAGAATGCACACCACCCACACTAAGTACATAACATTAACAAGTGAATATATTATGTTAAGTTTATAATTTTATAGATGTTATTTCTGAGGGGGCGTGTTGGAATACCCCTATTCCTATTCAGAAATACCATTGAAATACCATTTAGTATATATCCTTTTTGGCTTTAATGAAGACATAGCCTTTGGTCATACTGACCGATCTTCTTTCTCTTTCTTGTGACCTTTTCTCGAGCTAAGTTGTGGTGCTGGTGTTGCGGTATAATTAAAACATAAATCATAAAACATAACTACATCTGTGTCTTTACTGGGTATAATTAGCGTCATAAACAATAGTGTCCCGGCTATCTTATACCCGTCACTCAGCTAAAGGGAGTGCGAGGGAGATGGATATATAAAATTATTTTGATTGCGCATAACTTTTTAATGAATGGTCCGATTTGAAAAATGTCTTCTACATTTCTACATTATACACAACAAAATTGCATTCGGAAATCTTTAAAGGTGTGGGCGCCAGACACATTTTAAAATCGTTAGTGGGCGATTATGGGCGTTAGAGGGGGCGTGGCGCTCGGCTGAAATAAACTTGCGCTGCGTAGGAAGCCCAAGAATATGTGTGTGAAATCTCAACCTTCTAGCTTTTGTAGTTTCCGAGATCTCAGCGTTCATAAGGACAGACGGACAAACGGACATGGCTAGATCGACTCGTCTAGTGACCCTGATCAAGAATATATATACTTTATAGGGTCGGAAATGCTTCCTTCTAGCTGTTACATACTTTTGCACGAATACAATATACCCTTTTACTCTACGAGTAACGGGTATAAAAATAAAATGTAATTTATGCGTGCACAAATAACAATGCAATTTAAGAAAAGGTAGTATTCGCACAACTTTGATAATCTGGAAATTTTACGAGATCCGAAGTGTACTTCGGTAGCTTGCCTAAAAATTTCAGAGAGAATGTCTCTCTCAATTTTAATCTCTCTCATTTTTTTTCATTTCTGAGACGAGGTTGGGGACGATATCAAGAATGCTTGGGGACGATTTCAAGAATGCTCATGCTTGATAAACGAAATCAAGAACGATGTATTCTCAAAAAACCAGATCAAGAATACTTTTATTCTTGATATCAAGAACGTTTGTGCTAAAAAAAAGTGAGAAGACAAAATACTGAAATCAAGAAGATTCGTTCTTGTTTTTTTCGTTCTCAAGTTTTCTCAGTGTAATTTTCTGAATTTTAGAAATGGTTTTCTTGAATATAGGAAAAAAGACCAAAGAAACATAATTATATGAAACAAGAAAGGAAGCTAACTTCGGCAAGCCGAAGTTTATATACCCTTGCAGTTAAAATAAAAAGTCAAAGAAAGCAATGTACATTTTTATTTTTAACAGTGAACTTAACGCTTTGTTCCGTTTTCTTTAGAGTATTTCAAGGCGCTAATTGTTAACGATATACAGTGGCGGCATTTTGAATAATTTGTAGAA
>JBAMCF010000704.1:0-34958 GCA_037075285.1 Drosophila lutescens | reverse complement strand
CAAAGGTTTTATGGCAAATCAAGGACGAAAAAGCCCGTGCGGATATATTACTGTCCATAAGTACATCCGAGTTGGCCCTAATTGAAGACTGTACATCTGCAAGAGAATACTGGTTGAAACTCCAAAATACATTCCAATCAAAGGGGCCTGTCCGCAAAGCTAGTTTACTAAAACGAGTAGCATTGTATCGCATGAGTGAAGGAAGTGACGCGCGTGTTCACATTAATGATTTCTTTGACGCAGTAAAGAAACTGAAAGAAATCGGGGTGGCCATATCTGATGATCTGCTCGCGATTCTCTTGTTGTATAGTTTGCCGGATTCCTATGAGACTTTCCGATGTGCGATTGAAACACGAGACGAATTGCCAGCCCCAGATATTCTCCGTGTTAAAATACTAGAAGAATCGCAAGCACGTAGAACGAAAAATGACCGTGAGGAGCAGAGTGCACTGTACGCAAACAAATCAAAGGGAAAACCTAAGGATGAGAAGTTTCAAAAAGAAACTAGGAAATGTTTTTCGTGTAACAAGGTCGGCCATCTTGCAAGAAATTGCCAAATGAAGTTCAAAAAGAACGCAAAAAACGAGCAGGGTGAAACAAGTCAAAGCAAGAAGGAAGCGCTGATGTCTATATGCGAAAGTGCGTACATGGCGGAAGGACAGAGTAGTATGTGGTGTCTAGACAGCGGATGCTCAACTCACATGAGTCCCAACGAAAACATATTCGAGAAAATGTCCAAAGTTGAAAAAACATTGCATTTGGCAGATCATAGCACTGCAAAAGTAAATGGAGTCGGCGAAGTAAATATCGAAGTAAAAGGAAAACAGAAAAACAATGAAATAGCACTGCAAGAAGTTTTGTTTGTTTCGGAGCTACGCCAAAATTTGCTTTCGGTTTCAAGAATCACTGACAGAGGTTATGAAGTTCATTTTCGTAAGCAAGAAGCCGTAATTGTGAAAAACAATAAGGAAGTCTGGCTTAGCGCAAAACGGTACGGTAATTTGTACTACTTAAACACGGCTGAGCCTCAAGCTAACAAGATTAGTGACAAGCAAAGCGAGATTGATCTGTGGCACAGTCGCATGGGTCATTTAAATGAGAAGGATCTAAAAAACATGGCGATAAGTGGAAAGGCATTCGGAATAAACATCAAGCAAGGAGACAAACTTTCGCAGTGTGAAATTTGTATCACAGAAAAACAAGCAGCGAATCACTATAAAAGCGCTACTGAGAGAAGAACTGAAAGTACACTGGAAATTGTTCACAGTGATGTGTGCGGACCAATGCGTACCCAGTCCATGAGCGGATACAAATATTTCGTTACGTTTATTGACGATTATTCTCGCTACTGTTCAGTATACTTTCTAAAGCAGAAAACAGAAGTACTTGAAGCGTTTAAATCCTACAAAGCTTTAGTTGAAAATTCTACGGGCAACAAAATCAAGGCGTTGCAGAGCGACAATGGGACTGAGTTTCGAAACAAGGAGTCTGACAATTTTCTTCGAACCAACGGTATAGCGCGACGATTGACAACTCCGCACACGCCGCAACAAAACGGCATCGCAGAAAGGCAAAACCGTACACTGGTCGAAATGGCCAGGTGTATGATGAAACAATCAGGGGCGCCACCTACGTTTTGGGCTGAGGCGATCAACACGGCATGTTACATTCGTAACAGGTGCCCAACGAAGGCACTTTCTGGCGATTTACCATACACCTTCTGGACATCTAAAATTCCCACAGTAGTTTACATGCGGACGTTCGGTACAAAAGCTTTTGCGTTGATAAAAGGCGTAAACAAGGGAAAGTTTGAGTCGAGATCAGAAGAGTGTGTTTTCCTTGGGTACTCTAACGAATCGAAGGCCTATCGACTGTACTCCCCGAAAAAGCGTACCATAATAACAAGCAAAGATGTTAAATTTATGCATGTCTCAGGCTTCAAAAGCGAGTACCAGGAGTTCTACGAAGACGAAGATTCGGATGGTGTTGCCATTGAGATGACCTGCAATGATCCAGACCCACAAGATGTGTCCTCAAGCGATGATGACACCGAAGAAGAGCAGAATGCGGCACCACGTCGAGGCAGAGGTCGTCCCAAAATCCTACGAACAGGACAGCGTGGGAGACCGCGAAAAATATATCAAGCAGTACGCGATGATCGAAGTAATATCGATGCATCTGAAAACGATGATGGCGATCCAGTGGTCTCGAATAGTTCCCTTGAGGACGTGTTCGAGGAGTGCGAAATGGCGTTTGTGGCGGCTGTAGGAGATCCATTAACGTTCAAGGAAGCGCAAAGTTCCAGAGATGCGATCTACTGGACACGAGCAGTCGAGGACGAGTTTATGGCACAGATTCTCAACAATACCTGGAAAGTCAAAGAGTGTCCAGATAATCGGAAGGTAATTGGAAACAGGATGGTTTTTCAAACGAAGGATGACGGCACCTCAACTGGCAGAAAGAAGGCTCGATTAGTAGCGAAGGGCTATGCACAGAAACCCGGAGAAGATTTCTTTGAAACTTACTCACCTGTAGCCAGGTTCACGTCGGTCAGGCTGTTGGCAGCAATCGCCGCTGAATACGGCATGGAAATCCATCAGATGGATGTGGTCACCGCATATCTTAATGGTGAGCTTGAAGAAAAAGTATTCATGGATATTCCAGACCATTTCAACGAGTTCATGAGGAAATTGGAGTCTGGTGCACCAATTGGAACGCTACAACAAGCGCCCTCTGCAGAATATGTCAAAGCCGCAAGTTCTTGGAGAAAATCCTTAAAACGAGTCTCGAATCCTGTTTGTTTAATCAAGAAGGCTTTGTACGGACTCCGCCAATCGGGACTACGTTGGTATTGTAAGCTTACAGCTAAGTTAAAGGAAATCGGACTACAGCCAACTGAACAAGATCCATGCTTGTTTGAAAAAAGGAAGAAAGGAAAACTTTTGCTGGTTACGATCTACGTAGACGATTTATTGTTGGCGTCGAATCATCCTGAATGGCTGCGAGAGACAAAGGAACATCTGTCAAAATCGTTTCAAATGAAGGACTTTGGAGCAGTGAAAACGTGCCTGGGCATCTCATTCAAGCAAAGCGTCGAAAAACATACAGTTTTTATGTCGCAGGAAAAGTACATCGATGCCATTCTTAAAAAGTATGGAATGTTAGATTGCAAGCCGGCAGTAACCCCGATGGAGACCAAGACAACTCTAAAACGCTCAGCTGAACCAAACGAGAACGAGATGAAAAGGTATCCGTATCAAAGTCTAATTGGTTCCCTAATGTTTCTTGCAGTCTCAACGCGCCCAGACATCGCATATGCCGTGAATTTTATGAGTCAATTCAATTCCAACTACACCATTGAGCACTGGAAGGCATCGAAACGGATCCTGAGATATTTGAGCGGTACGAAGAGCCTTGGACTCCTCTTCAGGAAAACTGGAGAAAATCTTTATGGCGTGGTTGATGCAGATTGGGGCTCCAATTTATCGGATCGTCGTTCGTACTCTGGTCAAGCATTCATATTGGCTGGAGCAGCAATAAGCTGGGAGGCAAGAAAGCAACGGACAGTTGCTTTATCAAGCACCGAGTCGGAGTACTTGGCCATGTCAGAGGCAGTCAAGGAGGCCCTGTATTTAAAAGCTCTACTCAACCGAATTGGCAACAGCTGCGAATTGGTACGGATCTTCAATGACAATCAAAGCGCGCAGCAACTGGTCAAAGGCTTCGGATTTCATCCTCGTACTAAGCATATTGACGTACGTCACCACTTTATTCAGGAGAAACACAGGAATGGAGAAATTTCGGTCGAATATATGCAAACGGAGCGTATGCCAGCAGATGTCCTGACCAAGGGATTAAGCAGCAACAAACATAACGAATGTATAAATACCCTAGGTGTGACTAGTATTTAGATTTGCGATTACTACTTTGAGAGGGTGTGTTCAAACTGGCTGTTCACCTCAGTTAATAGCAAAGTACCAATCTGGTAACTCTAGCATTAAGTTGATCTGGCATTACGTTTCTATTTTTCACCACACTTTGTTCTTCTCCTGCATTGTACTTCTTCTCTTACTTTATTCGTTCTAGTTACCGGCCAAGAATAGACGCCGCAGTTTATCAATAAAGATATTATAACCAAACGTTTTACTTATTATTCGGATCACCTGCATCTGCATTGTTGGGGCAAAATCCCAACAGTACGGCACTGCGCTTGGGTTGAATTACTAAAGTAGTGGTGCAGTGGATTGAGACACTTGATTGAGTTGTTGTGTTCGTAACTGACTGTATTCATCTTTTGGTACGTGCTTAAATACTATTCTAACCCGGAAATGTGCGTATATATCTATCTGGGTAATGCATGTATCGGTGTTCTGATGACTTAACTGCTTTTATTGACCTACTTATTTTGGCATGCTTGGCCTATTGCTGACTTGGCGCTGGTGAACTGCCGGGTTCTGCTGCGTCTGCAATGCTGCGTTTTGACGATTCTGCTACTGGGCGCGTCAGTCAGTCTGTCGGCCGGAGAGCTGCCGGGTTCGTTAGCTTGTTCCTTTGCATGTTTGGTGGTTTTGCTCAGTCCCATTTTTAAGCTTAAATAAGAGACATCAGTTATATTTATTTATTTATTTTAATTTCCATAATATTTTATAAGCATTGCCATTCACTTCATTATTTTTATTGTATACTAGCAGGGTCGGTAGCCCGCAGCTTCGCCTGCGGAAATTAATATTAAAAATGAAAACTACTTAAAAACAAGAAAGGAAGCTTGCTTCGGCCAGCCGAAGCTTATATATCCTTGCAGATAAAAGAAATACCTTTTTAAGTTGTCAGAAATCAAAACGCCTACTTCCTGCAAAGTTACAATGAATTTTCTTATATTTGTTTGATTATTCGTAAGGGAGCCTTAAGATATAGTGGTCCGATCCGGCTCGCTCCGACATATGTACTACCTGCAATAGAAAGAAGACTTTTGGGAAAGTTTCATTGCGATAGCTTTAAAACTGAGAGACTAGTTCGCATAGAAACGGACAGACGGAGAGACGGACAGACGGACATGGCTAGATGGACTCGGCTATTGGTGCTGATCAAGAATATATATACTTTATGTGGTCGGAAACGTCTCCTTCACTGCGTTACAATATCTGACTGAAATTATAATACCCTCTGCAAGGGTATTAAAATACAAAAACTTGAAAAAAAAACCGTTTGTGTTTTTTTAAATCTTTCTAAAATTCTTTTGTATTGTTGGCATAAGTTGACAAATGGATAAAATAGAAACAAACAAATTCTTTTTTCGACACAAATCCTTACACTAATTTTCTTCAAAACATTAGTACTTTGTCCAAAACATATTGTTTAAATGTATAATGTTATACTGCGTTGAGCATGTAATTAAATTCCCAATCCATTGCCATTAAAGTCTTAAAACATTATTCTAAAAAACATTTATTGAGAAAAAAATTGATAAGATACGAATTTGATTAAATTTACATGGTAAAAATATTAAACTCTTTTTCAATTTCGGAGAGTTTTGACCATTGCTGCTCTTAGCCAGATAAATTTATAAATTTGTTTGTATGAATGAAGAGTACAAAAATATTTATTTCAAAGCAGTACTTTGTCCAAAACAAACGGCCAAAATATGGGTTATCACGCCGCGTTAAGTTCGTATTTCAATTCCAAATCGATTAGCGTTTAAATCTAGAATACAAACTTGTTTTCTAAAAAAAAAATGCAACAAAAAATTGCTAAAAGATTTACATAGCTTTCCAACAACCAAAATAATAATTTTGGTTAAGACTTAAGAAATTTGAGGGAATATTTTTAATGTGAGTTCGCCTTGAAATGTTTCAAACGCTTCAAAATGTGATGGGATGTTTATCCTTTGACAGTTGAAAAATTACTGTCTCCAATTCTAATTTAAAAAAATTAAAGCAATAGTATCGCTTTAAGTGGACATTTTTGAATAGAATGCCAAAGGAAGGATAATTTTAGGGTGGATTTTATTTCATCGGTCCTTCAAAATAAAACCTGTTGATCTTCGCCATGCTACCTTGTTCTACCTTTTCTTCTTTTATTTTTTCTCCCCTGTATTTTTTTTTTAAAGATGCAATTTTTAAACTTTTTAAACCGAGTAATGTTTACTCTTTGTAAAGAAGTTATTTCTTGGGGACTTGGTTAAGGAGGCTGAATTTCAAAAAAAATTAAAATGCAGTTAATTGCGGGTATGCCATAAGATTATGAACATAACATTTTAAAACCATTTTAACAACATTTATAACAGAGAAATGGCAAAAGAAAGAATTAAAAAAAAACAAATCGATTTTTGGGGCACTTTGGGGTCGTTTTTTGTTTTAATTTTTACGTCACACTCTGCGCCTAATTATTTCCGAATTAATTTGATTTTTCTAGATTTTTAGGTCAATCCGTTCTGGCTGGAATTTGCTACTGACCAATTTTTTGATAAAGACAAATATTGATTTAGAGATAGGGAAGACAGGTAGGCGGGAAAGCCATGAATCAAATTGTTTAAACATTTGCATTTGTTTAAACAATATGAGGCACGTGTAATAAAGAGCAAGAGAATCAATTGGTTTGAATATTTAATGTTCTTTTAACATTATCAATGCGATTTGAATTTTAGTTCACAAAAATCGGTTACAAAATGTCTTAAATCTGTTGTGGAAATGTAAATGAAATATTCTGTTAGCAAAAGGATATCAGTATTATATTGAATTTGAATTTGAGCGAATCTCAATTCCTTAGTCAGCTGCAATGCACACACACAAACGTACACACGCATATATGTATCTAATGGCTGTGTGTGTAAAATACGCATTTTTTGGATATATATATTTTGTGCGTGTGTGTGTACATAGCAGAGCGGATCATTGTTATACCCGTTACTCGTAGAGTAAAAGGGTATATTGTATTCGTGCAAAAGTATGTACCAGGGAGAAGGAAGCGTTTCCGACCCTATAAAGTATATATATTCTTGATCAGGGTCACTAGCCGAGTCGATATAGCCATGTCCGTCTGTCCGTCTGTCTGTCCGTAAGAACGCTGAGATATCGGAAACTATAAAAGCTAGAAGGTTGAGATTTCACACACATATTCTTGGGCTTCCTACGCAGCGCAAGTTTGTTTCATCGAGGTGCCACGCCCCCCCTAACGCCCACAATCGCCATAAACGATTTTCAAATGTGTCTGGAGGCCACATCTTTTAAGATTTTAAAAGTATATAAACGCAATTTTATAGTGTTTATTAATACCTATCGAAATGTAGAAGACATTTTTCAAATCGGACCATTCATTAAAAAGTTATACGCAATCAATATTGTTTATATGTCTATCTCCCTCGCACTCCCTTTAGCTGAGTTACGATTATTAAATAGTAGGGACACCAACCCGAGTACAGCGTTCGCACTCTCTTTAGCTGAGTGACGGGTATTAGATAGTCGGGACACCAACCCGACTATAGCGTTCTCTCTTGTTTTTAAGTATAATGAGCTGTTCATAGCTTTATATTAAATAAACTAGCAATACCCATAGCGACGTTGTCCGCTAATTTTAGCAAAGAATATCCGAGTAAAATCCCGCCTAACCTTAGCTAAACAGTAAACCCACCTAGAACACACTAATATTCTATCCATATCCTCCTAACCATAACATACCTTACCTTAACACCGCATTAACCCTAATATTACTTCACCTTAACCCCACCTATTTTATTCTCACCCTTGGCACACTTTTTTAGCACCTTAATGCTGTTTTCACCTTAACACAAGTTTTTCCTCTTCTTAGCTAACCTAACTTTAGTCTCACCTGAAAAAAAATGTTCCTTACTTTACTTACTTACTTTAACTTCACCTTTTCTTATAAAAACTTGTTTGTCACCTAGACCCACCTTATCCTCGCTAAAGTCCAAACGAACCTTACCTTTCTCACTTTCACTCTTTCTTTACATTACTTTTACCCTAATCTATCTAATACCTCCTTATTCGCAACTTAACCCCGCACTAACCTCACCTTATTCCCACCTTAACTCCACCGTTCTGGTAGCCTAAATTTATCATTTTGGTTAACTAAGCGAATGCAGAGATAAACTCTTACCTTTTTTGTTTACTGTTTTTTTTCGAACAGATCTAACCCCCAAAAACCTTAAAAACTTAAAAAAGAATATATAAAAAATAACACACACCTATGAAAGGCTACGGACAAAATAGTTTAAGCGAAAAACGGATCCGCCCGCAGGATCGGTAGGTAAACAAAAAAGGAAGTGGCCCAATGTCGGCTGGGGATCAACAGCTGGAGTTAAATATTTTAACACAATTTAAAACCAACTTTTTTTAATTTTTGTGGGTATGTTTTGGCTAGTACAATTTCCAGATTATCAACGTTGTGCGAATACTACCTTTTCTTAAATTGGAATGTTATTTGTGTACGCAAATATTATTGCACGCATTCTATTGTTTTAAAGTACAAAAATGCATATGTACGTATGTATACGTATATCTCAATAGTTTCTGTAATTTTTTTTACAGATTTCGAGTAGAGCCCAGAAACTAAAACTCCTTAATATTTTACGGGATACATACACATTTTGATTTAGAATTGCATCCATTAGGTGATCCGTTATTTTATCCTAATTTAATCATTACATACTTATGTACATGCCAATTTGTCGATGTGTGTGTGTCATTGCGTTTCTTACATTCAAATGTGACGACTGAAAGTTTTCCCTTGAAAACCAATATAATTTTTTTTTTAAATCTAAACGAAAATTCCTTATGCTTTTTACGGGTTGGCTACACACTTTGACTTAGAATTGCGTCAATTAGGTAATACGTTCTAGTATCCAATAGTAAAATTTTGATCAGGTGTTTCCAAACCAGAAAAAAACATCTCTTTCGCTCTTTCTGCTCTCTACTCTCTCGCTCTGCTTCTGCTGACGTTGTTTTCGTGAGAGCTGTGTTCGGAATTCGTTCGTAAGTGCTGCGAACTCCCGAAGCATACAAAAACCAAAAACGACGTGCTGCCAAAAAAGCCCCCGCAACCCCCGCAATCTTACAAAAAAATCATATAAAATCAGCCGTGGGTCCCAAAAAAAAAATAAAAATACCTTACTGATTGTATGGCAGAGTTCCACACTTTAAACCAAAAACGGATCCCATCGCATAATCGGTGCGGAAAAATTAATTAAGTGCCCCAACCGGAAGTCGGCTTCCGACTTCCGGTTGGGGCTCATCTTCTGGGCTTTCAAAGATTTCCGCATTTTTCGAGAGTCCTGGGAGTCCTTAGGAGCCGAATTTTAAAAAATCCTTTCTTAGTGCACACCTCCTCTAACACACGATTCAGACCCCATTTTTTCTAGAATTTTGGGTCTTTTGGTTTGGGCTGGGGGAACATGACGCAAATCGACATCTACTCTTTTAAAGTAATACTCGATAAATAAATAAAATTCAAATCGCATTGATAATATTAAAAGAACATTAAATATTCAAACTAATTGATTCTCTTGCTCTTTATTACACGTGCCTCATATTGTTTTAACAAATGCAAATGTTTAAAAAATTTGATTCAGGGCTTCCCCGCCCACCTGTCTTCCCTATTATTAATATAATTCTAATTAAGGTGAAAAATTAATGAAAATACAAATAGTGAAACAAAATATCAATGGTAAAATGCAGTAACATCGAATTGTGTTTCTTGATTCCTTTTCTTAAATTAGTCAAATACATAAAGCAAAACATTGCTCCGCATAAATATTTGATTCCCTTATAAGAGTTGTCTACTGTGGATACCTTCCGAAAATCCCCCGATAGCAAATTCGCCAAGAGTATTTGGTTTGTATTTTTGTTAACCATGTGCATAATATGACCTTTGCTACATTCTTAGGTAAGAAAAGAAAATTTTCAAACCGGACCATTCGTTAAAAAGTTATGCGTGATCAAAATTTCTATCTCCATCTCCCTCGCACTCCCTTTACCTGATTAACGGGTATCTGATAGTCGGGGCACCCGACTATAACGTTCTCTCTTGTTTGTTTTTGTTTTTTACAAATCCAAAGTTTGTCGATAACTCAACATTTGAAAACTAATAAATAGATCAGACTTTTGCATTTTAAAAACAAAAGCAATTTTAAGGAAAATTTCGACTGTAAAATTCAGCTTAATGGAATTTCTGTAAGGCTACCGATATTTTAAAATTTAACGTTAACCTAAAAAAAGGCGCAAAAGAAAAGATTTGCGATATAATCGATTTTTTAACCGCGCATTTTAAATAAACAGTGGAATTTTCGTTTTTCCCCTTGCGCGGTCACACTTACAATGCGACACACACACATTTACGACTTAATGGAAAGTGCGCCAGCAGAACATACATACATACATATGTGGAGGCCGTGACGTCAAATCGGCAAAGCAAAATTGGAAAATATTGAGGACTTGGATAAGGAGGCTGAATTTAAAAAAAATAAAAATGCAGTTAATTGCGGGTATGCCATAAGATTATGAACAAAACATTTTAAAACCATTTTAACAACATTTATAACAGAGAAATGGCAAAAGAAAGAATTAAAAAAAAACAAATCGATTTTTGGGGCACTTTGGGGTCGTTTTTTGTTTTAATTTTTACGTCACACTCTGCGCCTAATTATTTCCGAATTAATTTGATTTTTCTAGATTTTAAGGTAAATCCGTTCTGGGTGGAATTTGCTACTGACCAATTTTTGATAAAGACAAATATTGATTTAGAGATAAGGAAGGCAGGTGGAAGGGGATGCCGTGAATCAAATTGTTTAAACATTTCAACTTGTTTAAACAATATGAGGCACGTGTAAGGAAGGGCAAGAGAATCAATTCATTTGAATATTTCGATTTTTTTAATATTTTCAATGTGATTTGAATTTGAAAACACGAAAATCTGTACGAAAATGTCTTAGATCTGTTGTGGAAATGTAAATGCAATATTCTTTAAGCAAAGGGATATCAGTATTCTCATTAATTTGAATTTAAGCGAATCTAACTTCCTTAGTCAGCTGCAATGCACACACACGCACATATCTAGGGATTGTGTTTATAAAAAACTCATTTTGTGGCTTATATAAGTTAACTAAGCAGCTAACCGGACGGAGGCGATGACCGAATGTCCGAAGCCCAGCGGCGCCCAAAACCGCTGACGCGGCATTTGACCGGATGCTCGTGCATAGCCGGCAAACACAGCATATTTGCGTGGCCGCTATGAATTTCATTTTTTGTCAACTCTAAGTTAGTTCGCTTCAAGCTATGTAAGAATAAAGAACACAAGTTCTAAAGCTTTGAAAAACTCCGGCAACCGCCGTTAGATCTCTCTCATTTTTGCGCTGACTGAGTCTCTAGGACAGCAGGCGAAGGGGGCAAGTGCCCTCCAACATAAGTCGTCCTAATCAGCAATTGTGAAGGCCTAGCCATATGGCTCTGACTGATCTCCATATACGTGGAACAAGATAAGGCCCCCGCCTCCCCCGCACTACCGAGCTGGCTTCAACTGGTGCGACCAGCGGCTAACATATTCCTCCCGCGTTTACGGGAGGCAATTACAAGCAGCAGCTTCCAGCAGCCTACCCTCACGCGTAGGTGCTAACACATCCCCCCGCACCTACGGGAGGCAACCACAAGCTGCTGGCCGCCACTCAACTATAACGGGCGCTCCCAGAAGCGACAATCGTCTCTGCAGAAGAATTTATAAATAAAATTTGGAAAATAAATTTGAGGAAAAACACACACAGCAAATATCATGTAAGTGAGCCCCTCTTCTAAATGTTTTCTTAACTGCGTGAGGTGATAAATAACAAGAGAGAACGCTATAGTCGGGTGCCCCGACAATCAGATACCCGTTACTCAGGTAAAGGGAGTGCGAGGGAGATGGAGATAGAAACTTTGAACACGCATAACTTTTTAACAAATGGTCCGATTTGAAAAATTTCTTCTACATTTCGATAGGTATTGATAAACACAATAAAACTGCATTTTTACTTTTCCGAAATATTGAAATTTTTAAAATCGTATATAAGCGATTGTGGGCGTTAGAGTAGGCGTGGCACCCTTTTGAAACAAACTTGCGCTGCGTAGGAACTCCAAGAATCTTCATGCCAAATACCAATCTTCTAGCTTTTATAGTTTCCGAGATCTCAGCGTTCATACGGACAGACGGACAGACAGACAGACAGACAGACAGACAGACAGACAGACAGACAGACAGACAGACGGACAGACGGACAGACGGACATGGCTAGATCGACTCGGCTAGTGATCCTGATCAAGAATATATATACTTTATGGGGTCGGAAACGCTTCCTTCTCCCTGTTACATACTTTTGCACGAATACAATATACCCTTTTACTCTACGAGTAACGGGTATAATAAACAAAGAAAAAAATATTTGTTTTGCAAAAATAACTTCTGCAACTCTATGCTAAAAATTAATACATAAATAAATTATAAATAAAACGAGTTAAAACGAACTCAATATTTTATGAAAATCAGGATTTTGTTGACGATATAGGTATTGTGGTTAATTTTTTTTTAATCAGCAAAAGTTATGTAGAGTAAAAGGGTATATTGTATTCGTGCAAAAGTATGTAACAGCTAGAAGGAAGTGTTTCCGACCCCATAAAGTATATATATTCTTAATCAGGATCACTAGCCGAGTCGATCTAGCCATGTCCGTCTGTCCGTCTGTCTGTCTGTCCGTATGAACGCTGAGATCTCGGAAACTATAAAAGCTAGAAGATTGGTATTTGGCATGAAGATTCTTGGAGTTCCTACGCAGCGCAAGTTTGTTTCAAAAGGGTGCCACGCCCCCTCTAACGCCCACAATCGCTTATATACGATTTTAAAAATTTCAATATTTCGGAAAAGTAAAAATGCAGTTTTATTGTGTTTATCAATACCTATCGAAATGTAGAAGAAATTTTTCAAATCGGACCATTCGTTACCTGAGTAACAGGTATCTGATTGTCGGGGCACCCGACTATAGCGTTCTCTCTTGTTTTTATTATTATTACTGTCATCACGCTACCCATTGTGTAACAACACTATATTCGCTAGCTTTGCATTTAGCTGAACATAATCAGCCGCTCGTCGTCTTGAAGAAACAAGACACCGCATTCCTCTTTGCCCTTGTTGTTCTGTGGTTTAATGCCTGTGAGCTCACCATTCCGTCAGTATAGAAACGCTGACCGGTACCCTAGTGTTTCAGATTCCGATAGTGAGGAATTTTTTCGAGCTTCAACTCCAATAAACGCGGAAATTGAACACCCAACAGGTGGAGGAAGGGACCCCGAACAGCTTAGGCAGGTAGTGCAGGCGGCCATCGATAATGCACTGGCAGAACAGGCCACTTTAAATCGGCAAAGGGAAGAACAGCTTAGACAGACTATTAATGCGCTGGCCGGCGAGGTGGCAGAGTTACGCGTGGCACCCGCCGCAGCCCAAGGCCCCAGAAATTAAAGTATACGCGGCCATTCAAATCAGGGATGACGTTCAATGTAACGAACCTCTCGACGCCGTCAAATGCCTACCCGAATTTGCGGGCGCACAAGAGACAGGCGGCCGCGGCCGCATACCACATATTCAGGCGATATGATGGTAGTTCACGCCATTATCAGGCGGTCATTATTATCAGAAGCAAAATTTGGGGGGCTGCCGACGCAGTACTGTCCTCATTTGGCACTGTGTTGAATTTTGACGCAATCGTAAGTCGTCTTGATTTTACTTACAGTGACAAAAGACCGATGCACGTCATCAAACAAGAACTAGGCACTTTCAGACAGGGTAGCCTAACTTTATTACAATACTACGATGAGGTTGAGAAAAAACTCACCTTATTGACCAACAAAGTTAACATGTCCTACGATCAAAATATGGCGAAAATTCTTTGTAAAAAATTCCGTGATGACGCGCTAAGGGTGTTTATATCGGGCCTAATACGCAGTCTCACTGACGTACTTTTCTCGGCAAAGCCGAAGGATATGCCATCGGCCCTAGCCCTAGCACAAGAGTTGGAATCAAACCACGAACGGTATCAATTCGCGTCCACGTTCGCAAGAAACCAAGAAGAAAGGGAACGAAAGTCAAGTCTGAAGACACAAAATCGTCAGCAGGACAAGACTACTGCGCAGACGGAACCGCAGTCTAGTGCCGGCAAAAACCCGCACTATAGTAAGACATTCAAAGCACAGGTCCATAGTGAGCCGCGCAACAGTAAGTTTCAGAACACACAGGAGCCCATGGATGTGGATCCATCCGTCGCTAGGGTAGCCCATCCCGCTCAAGCCCCTGCTGCCTCTGTCGCAGCCGCAGAAATCAACGATGACTCCATCTACGAGTATGACACGGACACAATCAATTTTTTAGGGGAAAGTCCCTGCTACCCGACATTGGACGCAGAGTAGCGGGGGTTAACATGAAGTTCCTTATTGACACGGGCGCGTCCAAAAATTTCATCCGACCGTTCGAAGGATTGAAATGCGTCCCGGTAGAAAGCCCCTTCGAAATTCACTCAATTCACGCCAACACCACAATCACGAAGAAATGCTTCGTGTCACTTTTCAATTTGAAGGCCACCTTCTTCATCTTACCCGACTTATCTTCTTTTGATGCATTCGTAGGCCTCGACCTTCTTAAACATCACTTTGCCTGGCCTCCGGCCACATCAAATGGGGCAACAAAGAGGAGAAAATTTATTTTCACTCGTTCCCTGATGTCAATTTCACCGAAGTGGATTGTTCAGATGCGCCACCTTTGGTCAGAAAGACATTTTTAAAAATGCTCCGCGACAGGAAAAAGCCTTTGCGGACCCCAATGAGGCTTTACCTTAAAGATTTTGAGTCCATAGCTCGGCCCATTTCAAACATCCTGAAAGGGGAATTCGTTAGTGTCAGCAGACACAGGTCGAAAAATATCCATGTGCAGTTCAGCGAGCCGCAACGGCTAGCTTTTCACAAGCTGCGTAACATTCTAGTTTCCGAGGAGGTCATCCTCAGGTATCCCAACTATAAAAAAGCATTTGATCTAACGACAGATGCCTCAGCTTACGGCATTGGCGCAGTCCTATCCCAAGAGGGAAGGCCCATTACCATGATCTCCAGAACCCTAAAGGACAGAGAGATCAATTATGCCACCAATGAAAGGGAGCTGCTAGCAATAGTTTGGGCATTGGCCAAATTACGTCACTATCTATGCAGTGAAAGATATCAAGATATTTACCGACCATCAACGACTGACCTTCGCGGTATCGGAATCCAATCCGAATGCAAAGATCAAACGGTGGAAAGCTCGCATCGACGAGTCCGGCGCCAAAATTTTTTACAAGCCCGGCAAGGAAAACCTCTTTGCGGATGCCCTCCCAAGACAGCAACTTAATGTTCTGGGAGAGGAAGAAGCCTTTTCAAGTGCGGCCACGATTCACAGTGAGCTGTCACTGACCCACACAATTGAGACAACGGATAAGCCCTTAAATTGCTTCTAAAACCAGATAACTCTGGAGGAAGCTCGCTTTCCGCAAAAACGCAGCTTTGTCCTCTTTGGAAACAAGAGACGGCATGCAATCAGCTTCTCCTGCAAAGAGTCATTACTCAATGAGCTCGTAGATCCAGCCGATGCCAAGCTGTTCTTGTATTCGGACGTGTTTTTCGACGCTCCTCCTTCACATCGTGTTTTTCCTGTGAAAACCTATTCCGTTCTAATCAGATTTTGAACATTTTGTCAGTAACCCTGCAATCTTGTTTAATTCGTGCCATTCGGTTAATCTAAATGGACAGTGACTTTACTATTTGCAAAATTAATTTGTAAACAAAATATTTTTGCTACTGCTCTGTTTTGCCAGCGTTACCGCAAAACCCATAGTTTGTGTTGTTGTTGAAACTACTCTCTCTGTGTCTGCCGCGAACATCCACGAGAACCTTCTCTGTGTTGCCAGCGGTACCGCTAAGCCTATAGTTTGTGTTGTTGGTTTGTAACCACTCTCCCTGTGTTTACGCGAACATTCAAACGAACGTGCAATCGGTGCATTTCGCTCTGTGCGGTTCTTCAGCGCCTATCAGTCCGCTCTCTGCCCAGCTCCCGCGCTGCTCTTCGACTGCTGTATCCGACTGCTCTGTGCTCTGCCCTGTTGCTGCTGCTCTGCTCTGCCCTGCTGCTGCTGCGCTGTTCTGCCCTGCTGTTGCTGTGCTGCTCTGCCTGGCTGCTACGCTGATCTTCGATCGCTTGCATTGGACTGCTCTTTGCCTTGCTGCTGCTATTTACGCTATTAAATCAAGATGACTTTATGTTGCGCTTCTTCGTGTGCGTTTAACAACAAAATTACCGCTCGTCAACCGTTGGTTTGTTGCTGGATCTGCGACAACTTGGCGCACCCTATCTGTGTTGAGCTGGGGCGCTCAAGCGGCCAAATCGTAGACAAGCTAAAGCTTCGGGTTGGCCTTAACTGGACGTGTCCGAGCTGTAGACACATCGAAGTAGACATGAAATCGTTTATGCGGCAAACCCATCTGGAGTTCCAAGCTCTGTCAACTGGATTTCGTGAGCTTTATGATAAGTTCAATACCGCGGAATCCCACTTTAAAAATCTTAAAATGCTAAGCGTTCCCCAATGTTCTAACACGGATAATTGCTCTTTACCTAATAATTTAAATGTTCCAGAGTCTGCCGCCCTTATGCGATTGAGCCCTATTTCAAGGAAATTGATGGACTTCAATCGAGCTGCTCCCCACCTCTCGGCCGAGGATGAATCGCCTGATTCAGACGCAATTCCTCACCCCTCTTCCCAGACGGAAGTTCGGGGCGATTTGGATCCAGGCGTTTGTGATCATGCTGATTCTGGCGAGAGGGAAGAGGCATCCGCATCGTCGATTGTAGGGCCTGGCAGTATCTCCGTGAATCAAACTAGAACTGATTTGACATTAGCTGCACAAACCGTTGCCCCTGTGACGGCTCTGCTGGCTATTACCCGACGTCCATCCACTGTTCCATCTTCTGCACCTGTTACTCTGGCGGCCTTGGCTCCCAAAAAGTGTATTTTTGTGTCGAGACTGTTAGCTTCTGCAACCGAGAATGATGTGAGACATCATATTGTCACAAGACTCTCCCTTACCGATCCCAGTGCTGTCGGCATCACCAAATTTAATTTTAAACTCAAAAGGGATTACTCTTCCTTTAAAATTCATGTTCCGGATGGGCTGTTTAGTAAAATTATTTGTTCGAGTTTTTGGCCAGAAAATACTATTGTGCATGAGTACTTGAAAAAAGACAATTCCACAGTTAGAACCTCTGCTGCTTCGCGTAATGTTTCAACGGCTTCAAAAAACTAGATTTCTTTATTCACTATCAAAATGTTCGAGGTTTGCTAAGTAAGCTCTTCAAACTATTTCTAGATAGTACTACTTTTTATGCAAATGTTATTGCTTTCTCTGAAACCTGGCTTAACTCGACTGTAAATGATAGTGAAATCTTGTCTAAAAACTACTTTATTTATAGAAATGATCGTCCGTGTCGTCGTGGTGGTGGGGTCCTTATTGCGGTTAAATCCAACTTGACTTCAGAGCTTATTAACACTCCTAACTCCTCAAGTATTGAATTTATTTCTGTGAAACTCTCCCTTCCAAAGTCTAATATGTTGATTACCTGCTCTTACATACCTCCAGGTTCTGAAATAAACATGTATTTACTCCACCTGTCTGCAATACGTTATGTATCTTCGTTGGCTGACGATAATGATCACCTTATTGTTCTTGGTGATTTTAATCTCCCAAATGTCTCTTGGTTCCAGAGTAATGACTCGATATCAATGACTCCCAGAACTCAAAATGACTTTATTGAAGGCCTCATTGAACTATCTTTGCTGCAGATAAATTGGATTTCCAATCACAATGAGCGAATTTTAGACTTGACTTTTGTATCCGATAACTGCGACGCCGCTGTGTCTCGTGTTCCTCCTCTATCTCTCCCTGAAGATAATCATCATCCTACCCTCCAGCTATCTTTAAATGGTGTTTTCCACTCTGCGAGAGCTTTAGCAAGGCCACAGCTAAGATTTTGCTTTAGAAAAACTAATTATTCGCAGCTTATGCATTCGTTATCTATAACTGATTGGTCATGCCTAACAGATGTCCCTGTTGCGGATGGTGTGGCGTATTTCTATGGTGTCCTTTATAGTTTGTTTGATAAATATGTACCCCTTTTTAGTGGTAAAACTCCTTACAGCTCTCCGTGGTTTACTCGTCAGCTTTTTTACCTTAAGAATAAAAAATCCAGACTCTTTAAACGATTCAAACAAACTGGCTTGCAGACGGACTTTGCCAAATATTCGGTAGTCAAATCAGACTACTTAAAGCATAATTCTGAATGCTACAATAACTATCTAGCTCGCTGTAAAAATGACTTTAAAAGTAATCCGAAACTATTTTATTCATTTGTGAATGCCAAACGAAAGTCTCAATCCTTTCCTCCCTCCATGTTTTTTAATTCTGCTGTTGCTTCCGATGGAAATGGTATTTCTAACTTATTTGCTGATTTTTTCCAATCAACTTATACCAATGCTGACAGTAGTAAAGATTTTAACTATCCTCATTCTCTACCTCATCTGGACTCAATTTTTAATCCGGTTATTCTCGAAGCCGATGTTCTCCAGGGCTTAATTGCCTTGAAACTCTCCTTTTCAGCAGGACCAGATATAGTTCCTAGCTGTATTTTAAAAAATTGTGCAAATTTTCTTTCCAGTCCTCTAACAATCCTTTTTAATATGTCTATAAATCAATGTAATTTTCCATCCGCTTGGAAGGAATCTTTCATTGTTCCGCTGTTTAAAAAAGGTAATAGGTCCGATATTGCTAACTATCGGGGGATTGCCAAGCTCAGTGCTATTCCTAAATTATTCGAAAAATTAATAACTAGTCAATTGCAGCATCAATGTCGGTCGCTTATTTCGCCATGTCAACATGGCTTCACCAGGTGCCGATCTACTACCACCAATTTGCTTGAGTTTACCTCATTAGTAAACCGTGGCTTTCTCCATAAGCAACAAACTGACGTTACTTATACGGATTTTTCCAAAGCATTTGACTCGGTAAACCACTGTGTACTTATAAAAAAACTTTATCTTATGGGGTTCCCTCCAAAGTTGTTAGCGTGGTTACTTTCATACCTCACAGACCGCTGTCAGAGGGTGAAATATAATGATATAACGTCTAAAACTATAAATGTTACCTCTGGTGTACCTCAAGGAAGTCATTTGGGACCCTTATTATTTGGCTTGTTGATTAACGACTTACCACAAGTTATTAAGTCCGCAACTGTTTTAATGTTTGCTGACGACGTTAAACTGTGTTTGTCTATGTCATTACCGGATTCTTGTTCTCGTCTTCAATTAGATCTTGACTATTTACAGACTTGGTGCAAACTCAATAATTTATATCTTAACTATTCTAAATGTAATGTTATGACCTTTTATCGTCGTAATCCGTCTTTGTATTCGTACTCCATTGACTGCAATGTCCTTCAACGTATTTCTACTATACAAGACCTGGGAGTTTTATTTGAGCATAAACTTTGTTTTAATGATCACATATCACTAATTTGTAATAAAGCTAGGAGCCTTTTAGCTTTTACGAAGCGTTGGTCTAAGGAGTTTGATGACCCGTATACAACCAAGCTTTTATATGTATCTCTTGTTCGCCCATCGTTAGAGTATTGTTCATGTATATGGTCACCGCAGACGTTAACTTGCCAAAATATGTTAGAGTCCGTTCAAAAGCAGTTTTTGTTATTTGCTCTAAGAGGTTTTAACTGGGACGCTGGCCGTCGGTTGCCATCCTATAATGCCAGATTGCGTTTACTAGACATGCCCACCCTGATCAACCGTGGGATTTGTCACGGTGTTATGTTTATACACAAGTTAATAAATGGTGATGTCGACTCCTCCTTTCTCCTTAGTTCCCTAAACTGGAATGTGCCATGCAGGACAATTCGCCGGTATCGGCCTTTGTCTCTGCCATTTTGCAGGACAAATTTTTCCCTTAATGACCCTTTCCGTGTTCTTTGTGAAAAATATAATGATCTCAGTCACGTCTTGTTGTATGGAGTCTCTTCAGTGTCTAATTATAATAAGTTATTATTGTTATTGTCCTCAAATATGTAATTTAACGTGCCTACCACTCGATGTGAGCAGGGGCATATCGCTAAAAAATTCCCCTTATGTGGTTTGGCGTTCTAGTTCTTAAATACAAATACAATACAATTGTTCCTAAGGGCGTAAACGCCATCTATTGCGATTTCCACACACTCGCAATGATACAGGACCAACTGGTACGCCAATTTCCAGCCACAAAATTTTGGTATTGTAAAAATCGTGTAACGGACATTTTCGCAGTCCCGGAGAGACGGGAAATTCTGTCCACTGAACACAGCAGGGCTCACAGGTCGGCCCAAGAAAATGTGAAGCAGGTACTCTCCGAGTACTACTTCCCGAAAATGGCCAAGCTAGCTAGCGAAATCGTCGCTAACTGCAAAACATGTGCTAAAGCTAAATATGACAGGCATCCCAAAAAGCAGGAGCTTGGGGAAACACCAATCCAGTCCCAGGTTGGGGAGATATTACACATAGACATCTTCTCAACGGATAAAAAATATTTTCTTACATCTATTGACAAATTCTCAAAATTTGCGATGGTCCAGCCAATCCCCTCTAGAACAGCGGTCGGCAGCGCCCTATTAAGTGAGCATAGGGTTTTGTTCTGCCCAGACGCTGCTCGCTCACGTATACTGTAGAACAGCGGTCTGCACACACACTCTGATGATCTGCCCAGTGCAATTTACTCAAACAAATATTAAACAAAACGTTATTGTATGTGTGTGCCGACCGCTGCTCTAGAACCATAGAGGACATTAAACCAGCACTGCTACAACTCTTGAATGTTTTCCCAAAAGCCAAGGTCATATATTGTGACAACGAACCATCGTTGAATTCGCACACAATTTTGTCCATGCTGGAAAACCATTTCGGCGTGAGCATCACGAATGCACCGCCCCTCCACAGTGTCTCAAACGGACAAGTGGAACGTTTCCACAGCACGCTAATAGAGCTTGCTAGATGCCTTAAAATTGATAAAGTCATCAGTGACACCGTCGAACTAATCTTGCTGGCCACAGCCAGATACAATAAATCTATCCATTCGGTCATCGACAAAAGGCCAGCCGACGTAATACAAACACAGTCGGATCAACCACAGTATGAGATTCAGGATAAGATAAAAATTTCCCAGGACAAGCTCAGGAACAGGGAAAATGCTGCCCGACAGAACAGGGTATTCGAAGTTGGTGAAAAAGTCCTGGTGAATTCCTACAGGCGGCTAGGCAACAAACTCTCACCATTGTGTGAAGAGAAGATTTTGGAAGCGGACATGGGGACCACAGTCCTCATCAAGGGGAGGGTGGTCCACAAAGACAACATCAAATAATAAAAAAAGTTTTTTACCTTCTCTTTTTCCTTTTTGCCACTTGGCACAAATTTTACTAGCCTTAAGCATAGCTGATAAAATATTTTTCTAAAAGTTAAGTTAATTTCCGTTGGTGGTGGGCAACCTTGTCATGAACAAAAATATAGCTCCGAATTCATTCCACAGGTCCAACATCATCATCCCAATCCTCTTCTCCTTAACCATGGCGTCGGCGCACATCACCGACTATTCACAAGCCAAGTACATCCCCATTATTGACGGTCGAATACTAGTGTGGGAGGAATTCGCATTCGTTAGACATTCAGCGAACCTTTCAGAGTACAGGCGCGTAGTAGAAGAAACAGAAAATATGAGCGATATGTTCCCCCAGTCACACATGAAGAAACTTTTGAATGTGGACACAGCTCACCTTCGCGACCTGCTCGACTCGTTAGGCGTGCACCACAGGGTAGCCAGGAGTTTAGACTTTTTAGGATCAATGTTAAAAGACGTAGCAGGAACTCCGGACGTCGGGGATTTAGAAAGAATTAAATTCACAGAAACACAATTAATCAATTCAAACAATAGACAAATAGAAATAAATACCAGAATACAAAGTAAAATTAATGAATTAACGGCAACCGTAAATCAAATCCTGAAAGTGGCAAAGAGTTCAGAAGTGGACACTGGTCATCTATATGAAACATTGCTCTCCAGAAACCGAATGTTAGCAATGGAACTTAAAATTTAATGATGGCAATCTCGCTTGCTAAAGTAAACATAGTCAGCCCAAACATATTAGATCACGCAGACCTAGAAAGTATTTGGATGGAGGAGCCCACCGACACTCCTATAAAAGATATTTTGTCCGTAGCGTCCGTGAAAATTCTCCAGTTTGTTAACATATTGCACTTCATTATTAAATTCCCAAAAATTAAATTAGCATGTAAGAAGATTACAATGTTCCCGGTAGCACATAATAATGTAATGCTAAGGTTAGTGGATAATATAATAGCAGAATGCAATGGGGAAATGTATGCGATCCAGAATTGCTCCACAGCACCAGGAGTCACTTTCTGCCGACTATCAGCGAAGACCACATGCGCCCGAGAACTCCATGCAGGTGGAGTTGCGCACTGCGAGACCCAACCAAGCGATTTACATCCGATCACTTATGTCGATGAGGGAATTATGATCATCAATGATCAATCAGCGCAGGTACGAGTAGACAACGGAACAAGCGTCAGGATACACGGGTCGCATCTCGTCACCTTTAGTGAGCGCGTCACAGTAAACGAAACCCTGGTTTTGAACCAAAACTCCGCCCAGAAGAGGACTCCGGGGGTGGCAAGCTCACCCTCACTGAACATCACCATCACTCAAAATACTCTGAGCCTCCCCTACCTTCACCGCTTGAGTGAACGTAACCTGGAATACATTCAGAAGTTTGGAAATAAAATCAACACCAATCAGACACACATGGTAGCGCTAATTACAGGAGTAATATGTTGCGCATTGATTTGTGTCGGCCTAACCTACATGCGACTCACCGGTGCCAGAAGATCTGCGGTCCAACTAAGAAGGGTGATCGCTGAAATAGGGTCGGCCGATGGCGGCCTCAATCTTGAGGGGGAGTAGTTAACTAAGTAGCTAACCGGACGGAGGCGATGACCGAATGTCCGAAGCCCAGCGGCGGCCAAAACCGCTGACGCGGCATTTGGCCGGATGCTCGTGCATAGCCGGCAAACACAGCATATTTGCGTGGCCGCTATGAATTTCATTTTTGGTCAACTCTAAGTTAGTTCGCTTCAAGCTATGTAAGAATAAAGAACACAAGTTCTAAAGCTTTGAAAAACTCCGGCAACCGCCGTTAGATCTCTCTCATTTTTGCGCTGACTGAGTCTCTAGGACAGCAGGCGAAGGGGGCAAGTGCCCTCCAACATAAGTCGTCCTAATCAGCAATTCTGAAGGCCTAGCCATATGGCTCTGACTGCAGCGAGGGATCCCTGATCTCCACATACGTGGAACAAGATAAGGCCCCCGCCTCCCCCGCACTACCGAGCGGGCTTCAACTGGTGCGACCAGCGGCTAACATATTCCTCCCGCGTTTACGGGAGGCAATTACAAGCAGCAGCTTCCAGCAGCCTACCCTCACGCGTAGGTGCTAACACATCCCCCCGCATACGGGCAACACAAGCTCCTGGCCGCCACTCAACTATAACGGGCGCTCCCATAAGCGACCGCTTCCCCCGCGCCTACAAGCGGGCATCTCAGAGAAGACCGCACTTGACAGTGCGGCCGTCGAGGACCACCTCAGGCCGCGCTTTGCGAAAAGATTAATTTATATATTTCGCCCATGTGTGTGTGCAACGGAGCGAAATAATGTTTTTTACAAATCAGCAATTTGTCAATATCTCAACGTTTAAAAACTAATAAATAGTTTGCTGATCAGTTTTTTGCATTATAAAAATAAAACCAATTTTAAGGAAAATTTCGACTGTAAGATTCAGCTTAATGGGATTTCTGTAAGTCTACCGATATTTTAAAATTTAACGTTTACTTAAGAAAAACCCGTGAATCAAATTGTTTAAACATTTCAACTTGTTTAAACAATATGAGGCACGTGTAAGGAAGGGCAAGAGAATCAATTAATTTGAATATTTCGTTTTTTTTTAATATTTTCAATGTGATTTGAATTTTAAAACACGAAAATCTGTACGAAAATGTCTTAGATCTGTTGTGGAAATGTAAATGCAATATTCTTTAAGCAAAGGGATATCAGTATTCTCATTAATTTAAATTTAAGCGAATCTAAATTCCTTAGCCAGCTGCAATGCACTCACACGCACATATCTAGGGATTGTATTTATAAACAAGAGAGAACGCTATAGTCAGGTTGGTGTCCCGACTATCTAATACCCGTCGCTCAGCTAAAGGGAGTGCGAACGCTGTACTCGGGTTGGTGTCCCGACTATCTATTGGGGCTAAAGGGAGTGCGAGGGGGATAGATATATAAACAATTTTGATTGCGTATAACTTTTTAATGAATGGTCCGATTTGAAAAATGTCTTCTACATTTCGATATGTATTAATAAACACTATAAAATTGCGTTTATATATTTTTAAAATCTTAAAAGATGTGGCCTCCAGACACATTTGAAAATCGTTTATGGCGATTGTGGGCGTTAGGGGGGGCGTGGCACCTCGATGAAACAAACTTGCGCTGCTTAGGAAGCCCAAGAATATGTGTGTGAAATCTCAACCTTCTAGCTTTTATAGTTTCCGAAATCTCAGCGTTCATACAGACAGACGGACAGACAGACAGACGGACAGACGGACAGACGGACAGACGGACATGGCTAGATCGACTCGGCTAGTGATCCTGATCAAGAATATATATACTTTATGGGGTCGGAAACGCTTCCTTCTCCCTGTTACATACTTTTGACTTGAAATATAATATACCCTTTTGAGTAAGAGTATAAAAACACCTCTTAACGATGTATAAAAATAGTGACGATCGCACATTCAACGTACAAAAGTTCTGATATCAACTTTTGTGACGAAAAATGATTTTAAATGCGACAAAATAAGTACGCTGCCTAAAATTTACTCGTTCGGCCCGCTTTAGGAAATATTTAATATCTACACGTAAGTTTTCTGTTGTACGGTGCCGAATGAATAAGTTTCAGGCAGCGTACATATTTAGTCGCATTTAAAATCATTTTTCGTCACAAAAGTTGATATCAGAACTTTTGTAAGTTGAAGGTGCGATCGTCACTATTTTATACCTCGTTAAGAGGTGTTTTTGTTTGATATCAGAAATTTTTGTTTTGACCATAGTCAAAGTACCCCAATACCATAACTAGGAGTCGTCCCCATATGGCTTGGTTATTTATTTATTTATTTATTTAATTATTTATTTTTTTATTTATTTATTTATTTTTTTATTTATTTATTTATTGATTTATTTATTTATTTGTTTATTTATTTATTTATGTATGTATTTATTTATTTATTTATTTATTTATTTATTTATTTATTTATTTATTTGTATTTATGTATTTTTCTCAAAAACGGCTCTAATGATTTTCTGTAAAACTTTAAACTGTATAGCCCTTGAGATTCCTTAAATTTTGGTATATAACACATTACTGTAAAGAGTCACGTTAAAAGTTATTCAGAAACGAAATTCGCCACTTTTGCCAGCCCAACACAACTAACGCTGCCTAAGCATTGAATTTTGTATGTGCGTATCCAAACTGTATTTTAAGGTCAGGGAATTGTTAAAATTGTTTTAAACTGTTCCATTATACAATTCTATAAATAAATAAATAAATAAATACATAAATAATAAATTATAAATAAATAAATACATAAATACATAAATACATAAATACATAAATACATAAATACATAAATACATAAATACATAAATACATAAATACATAAATACATAAATACATAAATACATAAATACATAAATACATAAATACATAAATACATAAATACATAAATACATAAATACATAAATACATAAATAGATAAATACATAAATACACGCTACAACAGAAAACTTACGTGTAGATATTAAATATTTGCTAAAGCGGGCCGAACGAGTAAATTTTAGGCAGCGTACTTATTTAGTCGCATTTAAAATCATTTTTCGTCACAAAAGTTGATATCAGAACTTTTGTACGTTGAAGGTGCGATCGTCATTATTTTTATATCTCGTTAAGAGGTGCTTTTGTTTGATATAATAGTAGTCGCCTTCGCACACTCTCCTGGTGCGCTTCGTCACTACATGGACTGCCGTCCATAGTGATATACATATGTATGTCAGCAGCGAAATCAAAAACTATACATTAATACACAAACACAAAGCACTGTAAGTTGCACCCATGTACTCACCCGTATAATAACATAAACACGATGGGTTCATCCATTGTAAGCACTTTATCAGGTGGTTTTTAAAGAAAATTTGTAAATTTTGTGAGGAGTCGTAAAACTCCCCACAAATCTCGAGGCAGGAGAGCCCCTAGCAACACCGAAGGCAGCGAGAATGCGGCAGAGTCCAAAGGCATCCAGGTCCACCGGTAAATACTGGACCTTGGACCAGGCCAAAGCGGAGAGACCGTGAAATAACGGTGCCGCGCTGGACCTTGGACCCACGCCGCCAAAGGGCAATAAGGTCGAACGGTAAAGCCGTGGACTTTGAACCGGCGCAAAGAGGATGCACCGCGAATTAACGGGACATCTTGGACCTTGGACCCGATGCGTGCCGTGTGCAAAGGGAACTAACGGGACACCCTTGGACATTGGACCCTAGCGAGCCGTGTGCAAAAAGGGAAATAACGGGACCCTGCCTATAAAAGGGACGGCGCAGCTCGAGGCAGTCAGTGGAAGTTCGCGAGGAAGTCAGTTGAAGTTCGCGCGGCAGCTCGATCCGTGAAGAGGCACGGGACGTGTCGGTCGAAAGTCGCGACCCTGACAGCCGGAGTACAGGAGGAGAGACAACCAAGATACGCGAGCGGAAGTACAAGTGAGACAAGAGAACCAGATATCGAGATTCAAGGGCGAGGATTCAATCGAGTGCGTGGCCGTGAGAGTACCGAGTAACCGAGTGCTCAACGCCCAGATCAAGATACCAGAGTCAAGACGCTAGGCCAAGGCTGAGACTGCAACGGTGAGATCTGTAGGACACAAGGATTGGAGCGGAGACGAGTGCAGTACAGGAGCAGAGTCGAGAGAAGGACGAGATACCGGCAAGGTAAGCGCGGACCAAGAGTGTGGCAGGTGCTGATCAAGAATATATATACTTTATGTGGTCGGAAACGTCTCCTTCACTGCGTTACAATATCTGACTGAAATTATAATACCCTCTGCAAGGGTATAATAACTTGCAATTAATAATAAACAAGAAAGGAAGCTAGCTTCGGCCAGCCGAAGCTTATATACCCTTGCAGATAAAAGAAATACCATTTTAAGTATTTGATTAAGTTGTTTGATTATTCGTATGGGAGCCTTAAGATATAGTGGTCCGATCCGGCTCGCTCCGACATATGTACTACCTGCAATAGAAAGAAGACTTTTGGGAAAGTTTCATTGCGATAGCTTTAAAACTGAGAGACTAGTTCGCATAGAAACGGACAGACAGACAGACGAACATGGCTAGATGGACTCGGCTATTGGTGCTGATCAAGAATATATATACTTTATGTGGTCGGAAACGTCTCCTTCACTGCGTTACAATATCTGACTGAAATTATAATACCCTCTGCAAGGGTATAAAAACATTAAAAAAAGGGGCGTGGTTCATTTGTATATATGGGGTCATTAGCCGCGAGGCGAATTTTCAAGGAATTTAAATTAAATATGAAAGTTAGACATATACCTTTAAAATGTCTAATAAGAATTAGTTCTCGCCAAATTGGTTTTTGGGCATTCAAGTAAGCATTAAATGTTTTTCATACTAATCTGAAACGGGTTCCACTTTTCATCGCTCAATTACACCCAAACGTGCAGTTTTATGAGAAAGAGTGTTATATATCAAAAGTTGAGGAATCTCAAGGGCTATGTAGTTTCAAAGTTAAAAAGAAATCTTTAGAGCCGTTTTTGAGAAAATAGCTAAAAAGTGATTTAAAAAACAACTTTTAGCCATAAATTGAAACTATTGCATTTAGCCAATTTTACCGAAGGCAACGCGATTAGCATTTTAAATTACCTTTTTAACGAGGTATAACACGAGTCTGTAGCTTTAGTCGTTTAGAAACTATAAGCCGTCAAAATCTAGCTTTTTTCAATGATTTCCCGCCAAACTAGCGGGTTTTTCCAAAAGTTGTAGAACAAACGTTTTTCATATCCTGCTGCTAAGCACAGTTAAATTTAGTTCAGGATCCTAAAACCACGATTTGATGCATACCCACAAACAAAGGGACAAAATATTTTATTTTGGGAAGAAGAAGAAAATCTTGTTTTTGGTATAACTTTTGAATGGAGCATCGGATTTTACGATATGACCCCTCATATTAAGCGCATTTTTAGTAAAAATACAGCAAGCATATTGCGAGAGACCAGATATACCCACCGGCCCAAACAGCTCCAATTTTCTAAATTTTCACTTTTACCGCCCTCTCTCCCAAACCATTTAAAATTGGTTAAGTCTTGGTATTGGTGTATCACTCGTTATGATCGGATTTTCAATTATGCGGCTATATAATAGTAGTCGCCTTCGCACACTCTCCTGGTACGCTTCGTCACTACGTGGACTGCCGTCCACAGTGATTTCGCCCATGTGTGTGTGCAACGGAGCGAAATAATGTTTTTTTACAAATCAGCAATTTGTCAATATCTCAAAGTTTAAAAACTAATAAATAGTTTGCTGATCAGTTTTTTGCATTATAAACACAAGAGAGAACGCAATAGTCGGGTGCCCCGACAATCAGATACCCGTTACTCAGGTAAAGGGAGTGCGAGGGAGATGGAGATAGAAACTTTGAACACGCATATCTTTTTAACGAATGGTCCGATTTGAAAAATTTCGATAGGTATTGATAAACACAATAAAACTGCATTTTTACTTTTCCGAAATATTTAAATTTTTAAAATCGTATATAAGCGATTGTGGGCGTTAGAGGGGGCTTGGCACCCTTTTGAAACAAACTTGCGCTGCGTAGGAACTCCAAGAATCTTCATGCCAAATACCAATCTTCTAGCTTTTATAGTTTCCGAGATCTCAGCGTTCATACGGACAGACAGACAGACAGACAGACAGACGGACAGACGGACAGACGGACTTGGCTAGATCGACTCGGCTAGTGATCCTGATCAAGAATATATATACTTTATGGGGTCGGAAACGCTTCCTTCTCCCTGTTACATACTTTTGCACGAATACAATATACCCTTTTACTCTACGAGTAACGGGTATAATAAAAGCAATTTTAAGGAAAATTTCGACTGTAAAATTCAGCTTAATGGGATTTCTGTAAGTCTACCGATATTTTAAAATTAAACGTTTATTTAAGAAAATGGCGCATAATCGATATAATCGATTTTTTAACCGCGCATTTTAAACGTGTTATGATTGTGGTATTTATACCCGTTACTCGTAGAGTAAAAGGGTATACTGTATTCGTGCAAAAGTATGTAACAGCTAGAAGGAAGCGTTTCCGACCCTATAAAGTATATATATTCTTGATCAGGGTCACTAGCCGAGTCGATCTAGCCATGTCCGTCTGTCCGTCCGTCCGTCCGTCTGTCTGTCTGTCTGTCGGTCTGTCTGTCTGTCTGTCTGTATGAACGCTGAGATCTCGGAAACTATAAAAGCTAGAGGATTGGTATTTGGCATGAAGATTCTTCGAGTTCCTACGCTGCGCAAGTTTGTTTCAAAAGGGTGCCACGCCCCCTCTAACGCCCACAATCGCTAATGTACGATTTTAAAAATTTGAATATTTTGGAAAAGTAAAAATGCAGTTTTGTTGTGCTAATCAATACCTATCGAAATGTAGAAGAAATTTTTCAAATCGGACCATTCGTTAAAAAGTTATGCCTAATCAAAGTTTCTATCTCCATCTCCCTCGCTCCCTTTACCTGAGTAACGGGTATCTGATAGTCGAGGCACCCGACTATAGCGTTCTCTCTTGTTTCATTTTAAATGTGTTGACTGTGGTATTTTCATTTTCCCTTTGCGCGGTCACACTTAAAGTGCGACAGCAGGACATACATACATACATAATACATACATGCGCCAGCAGAACATACATACATACATATGGCGAGGACGTGACGTCACATTAGGTTAGCCAAATTTGAAAATATTGGGGACTTGGTTAAGGATGCTGAATCTCCAAAAAATTTAAATGCAGTTATTTGCGGGTATGCCATAAGATTATGAACATCACATTTTTAAACCATTTTAACAACATTTATATCAGAAAAATGGCAAAACAAAAGAATTAAAATAAAAACAAATCGAATTTTGGGGCACTTTGGGGTCGTTTTTATACCCGTTACTCGTAGAGTAAAAGGGTATATTGTAGAAGGAAGCGTTTCCGACCCTATAAAGTATATATATTCTTGATCAGGGTCAATAGCCGAGTCGATATAGCCATGTCCGTCTGTCCGTCTGTCTGTCTGTCTGTCCGTCTGTCTGTCCGTCTGTATGAACGCTGAGATCTCGGAAACTATAAAAGCTAGAAGGTTGAGATTTCACACGCATATTCTTGGGCTTCCTACGCAGCGCAAGTTTGTTTCATCGAGGTGCCACACCCCCCTAACGCCCACAATCGCCTTAAACGATTTTCAAATGTGTCTGGAGGCCACATCTTTTAAGATTTTAAAAATATATAAACGCAATTTTATAGTGTTTATTAATACCTATCGAAATGACGAAGACATTTTTCAAATCGGACCATTCATTAAAAAGTTATACGCAATCAAAAATGTTTATATATCTATCTCCTTCGCACTCCCTTTAGCTGAGTTACGATTATTAGAAAGTCGGGACACCAACCCGAGTACAGCGTTCGCACTCCCTTTAGCTGAGTGACGGGTATTAGATAGTCGGGACACCAACCCCACTATAGCGTTCTCTCTTGTTTGTTCTAAAAAGTACCTCTTACGCGGCTCCAAATTATTTTAGTAATGAATGTGATTTTTTTTAGATTTTTATGTCAATCCGTTCTGGGTGGAATTTGCTACTGACCGTATTATAAAAATTTCTAAATATTTTAAACGATTTTTTTAAACTAAATATGGCTGATCAGCACAGTTTAAATCATTTAAGCAATAAATATATTATTAAAAAACTAATTAATATTTTTCCATAATTATTTTATGTTTTCTAATTTTGTAATTTTATATATTTTTTTTCCGATTGGTCTAATGGTTTTTACCTACGATCACAACACCAAGAAGCGCGGGGCGATGGTGTTGAATGTGAACAAGCCGTTCTGTCAGTTCATCAAGGAGGATGAGGACAGAAGGTCTCCAATTTGCCGGAGGAGGGAAAGTGCCCCTTTTCGAAGGGCAAATACCAGACTGACAACTACGAGCTGGAGACCAACTTCCTGCCCGATAATGCCCCCAAGGGGGACTATCTGCTGCAGTTGACCTTGATGGACCGTAAGATCCCAGTGGCTGGACTGGTGTCCACCGTGACCCTGACTTAGGAGTCTTTTTCTTTTTTTTTGCCTTACTAGTTTATGATATTTTCCTGTTGGATCCATTTGTCACGACATGCGTTCTTATCGATATTTCATTATACCCGTTACTCGTAGAGTAAAAGTATGTAACAGGTAGAAGGAAACGACTTCTTGATCAGGATCACTAGCCGAGTCGATAAAGCCGTCCAAATCGCAAAATAGACTTTGATCCATAGATGGAGACCATAAGCGAGTTGTCTGCTGCATACGAAGACATTATTCTTGCCGGAGATTTTAACAGCAATGTTTTATGCGAAAACCATTTAATAGATAACTTTGAGACGTTGGGTCTGTACGCTGTTAATAAATCTACGCCAACACACTTTAGTAACTTCTGTGATACTTTACTTGACTTATTTTTATACCCGTTACTCGTAGAGTAAAAGGGTATATTGTATTCGTGCAAAAGTATGTAACAGCTAGAAGGAAGCGTTTCCGACCCCATAAAGTATATATATTCTTGATCAGGATCACTAGCCGAGTCGATCTAGCCATGTCCGTCTGTCCGTCTGTCCGTCTGTCTGTCCGTCTGTCTGTCTGTCTGTATGAACGCTGAGATCTCGGAAACTATAAAAGCTAGACGATTGGTATTTGGCATGAAGATTCTTGGAGTTCCTACGCAGCGCAAGTTTGTTTCAAAAGGGTGCCACGCCCCCTCTAACGCCCACAATCGCTTATATACGATTTTAAAAATTTCAATATTTCGGAAAAGTAAAAATGCAGTTTTATTGTGTTTATCAATACCTATCGAAATGTAGAAGAAATTTTTCAAATCGGACCATTCGTTAAAAAGTTATGCGTGTTCAAAGTTTCTATCTCCATCTCCCTCGCTCCCTTTACCTGAGTAACGGGTATCTGATAGTCGAGGCACCCGACTATAGCGTTCTCTCTTGTTTCATTTTAAATGTGTTGACTGTGGTATTTTCATTTTCCCTTGCGCGGTCACACTTAAAGTGCGACAGCAGGACATACATACTACATACATACATACATGCGCCAGCAGAACATACATACATACATATGGTGAGGACGTGACGTCACATTAGGTTAGCCAAATTTGAAAATATTAGGGACTTAGTTAAGGATGCTGAATCTCCAAAAAATTTAAATGCAGTTATTTGCGGGTATGCCATAAGATTATGAACATCACATTTTTAAACCATTTTAACAACATTTATATCAGAAAAATGGCAAAACAAAAGAATTAAAATAAAAACAAATCGAATTTTGGGGCACTTTGGGGTCGTTTTTATACCCGTTACTCGTAGAGTAAAAGGGTATATTGTAGAAGGAAGCGTTTCCGACCCTATAAAGTATATATATTCTTGATCAGGGTCAATAGCCGAGTCGATATAGCCATGTCCGTCTGTCCGTCTGTCTGTCTGTCTGTCCCGTCTGTCTGTCCGTCTGTATGAACGCTGAGATCTCGGAAACTATAAAAGCTAGAAGGTTGAGATTTCACACACATATTCTTGGGCTTCCTACGCAGCGCATGTTTGTTTCATCGAGGTGCCACACCCCCCTAACGCCCACAATCGCCTTAAACGATTTTCAAATGTGTCTGGAGGCCACATCTTTTAAGATTTTAAAAATATATAAACGCAATTTTATAGTGTTTATTAATACCTATCGAAATGACGAAGACATTTTTCAAATCGGACCATTCATTAAAAAGTTATACGCAATCAAAAATGTTTATATATCTATCTCCTTCGCACTCCCTTTAGCTGAGTTACGATTATTAGAAAGTCGGGACACCAACCCGAGTACAGCGTTCGCACTCCCTTTAGCTGAGTGACGGGTATTAGATAGTCGGGACACCAACCCCACTATAGCGTTCTCTCTTGTTTGTTCTAAAAAGTACCTCTTACGCGGCTCCAAATTATTTTAGTAATGAATGTGATTTTTTTTAGATTTTTATGTCAATCCGTTCTGGGTGGAATTTGCTACTGACCGTATTATAAAAATTTCTAAATATTTTAAACGATTTTTTTAAACTAAATATGGCTGATCAGCACAGTTTAAATCATTTAAGCAATAAATATATTATTAAAAAACTAATTAATATTTTTCCATTATTATTTTATGTTTTCTAATTTTGTAATTTTATATATTTTTTTTCCGATTGGTCTAATGGTTTTTACCTACGATCACAACACCAAGAAGCGCGGGGCGATGGTGTTGAATGTGAACAAGCCGTTCTGTCAGTTCATCAAGGAGGATGAGGACAGAAGGTCTCCAATTTGCCGGAGGAGGGAAAGTGCCCCTTTTCGAAGGGCAAATACCAGACTGACAACTACGAGCTGGAGACCAACTTCCTGCCCGATAATGCCCCCAAGGGGGACTATCTGCTGCAGTTGACCTTGATGGACCGTAAGATCCCAGTGGCTGGACTGGTGTCCACCGTGACCCTGACTTAGGAGTCTTTTTCTTTTTTTTTGCCTTACTAGTTTATGATATTTTCCTGTTGGATCCATTTGTCACGACATGCGTTCTTATCGATATTTCATTATACCCGTTACTCGTAGAGTAAAAGTATGTAACAGGTAGAAGGAAACGACTTCTTGATCAGGATCACTAGCCGAGTCGATAAAGCCGTCCAAATCGCAAAATAGACTTTGATCCATAGATGGAGACCATAAGCGAGTTGTCTGCTGCATACGAAGACATTATTCTTGCCGGAGATTTTAACAGCAATGTTTTATGCGAAAACCATTTAATAGATAACTTTGAGACGTTGGGTCTGTACGCTGTTAATAAATCTACGCCAACACACTTTAGTAACTTCTGTGATACTTTACTTGACTTATTTTTATACCCGTTACTCGTAGAGTAAAAGGGTATATTGTATTCGTGCAAAAGTATGTAACAGCTAGAAGGAAGCGTTTCCGACCCCATAAAGTATATATATTCTTGATCAGGATCACTAGCCGAGGCGATCTAGCCATGTCCGTCTGTCCGTCTGTCTGTCCGTCTGTCTGTCCGTCTGTCTGTCTGTCTGTATGAACGCTGAGATCTCGGAAACTATAAAAGCTAGACGATTGGTATTTGGCATGAAGATTCTTGGAGTTCCTACGCAGCGCAAGTTTGTTTCAAAAGGGTGCCACGCCCCTCTAACGCCCACAATCGCTTATATACGATTTTAAAAATTTCAATATTTCGGAAAAGTAAAATGCAGTTTTATTGTGTTTATCAATACCTATCGAAATGTAGAAGAAATTTTTCAAATCGGACCATTCGTTAAAAAGTTATGCGTCTTCAAAGTTTCTATCTCCATCAG